>JAHHUM010002027.1:0-247411 GCA_036173005.1 Crenichthys baileyi
TTTACTTAGTATCCCCACACATAGCCCATTTTAAAATGGCCAAACCCTAACACAGTAGTTTATTCTAACCTCCCCAACAACCCCGCACCATTCCAAACCCTTTGTGAAGTGCCTTGAGACAACATGTGTTGTGAATTGGGGCATATATAAATAAAACTGAATTGAACTGAATTAAATTGAATTGAACTGTCTCCGAACCGATTTGTCAAGCCAGTTAATACTTCAATCTCCAAGCAAGATAACTTAATTTTTCGTATCACATTCCTTAAGTAGAGCCTGAAGCTCTGCATGGAAAGCACTTGAGGCTGATGGGGGTCTATACATCCCAATCAGCGTTATTGACATTTGTGGAGCGAGAGATATTTTAAGACCAATACATTCCAAGGTTGTGTACACTGACCCTCTATCTGTTTGCACTTTAAGTGTTCCCTTACATAAAATATTACCCCTCCACCCCGATTTCCCACCCGGTCTTTCCGAAAGATATTGTAGCCTGGTACATGCAGTCCAGCCATCGATGAATTTATGTTAAGCCCGGTCTCAGACAAACATAAAAAGTCCAGGTTCGAGTTACTTAGTAGGTGACGAACTTGGTTACACTTGGGCAAAAAGCTTCTAATATTTAAATGTCCACCAAGCAGACCTCTTGGCTTATGTTGTGGGTTCCAGATTACCTTAGCTTCGTTAAGGGTGCAGTATAGATTTCCAGAACATTGTTTTCACAGGGTTCCTGGGGCATAACCTACTCTTGGACTCACTCACCGCAACACTGCTGATGGAGTCTGAAAGAACTGCTAGCAGTGGTGGAGGTTCAACTGGCAGTGATGTCGATTCAGCCAGCGGAGATAGAGGTCCAGCTAGCTGAGGTGGAAGTCTAGTTAGCTTAGGTGGAGGCCCAGGCAACGGAGGTGGAGGCCCAGGGAACGGAGGTGGAAGCCCAGCTAGCTGAGGTAAAGGCCCAGGCAGCAGAGGTGGAAACCCACACAGCAGAGGTTGAGAACCAGCAAGCTGAGGTGGAAGCCCAGATAGCTGTGGTCTGTGGTGTAAGCCCCGGCGGCAGAGGTGGAAGCCCAGGCAGCAGATGTGGAGGCCCAGACAGCAGAGGTGGAGGCCCAGGCAGCAGAGATGGAGGCCCAGGCAGCAGAGATGAAGGCCCAGGCAACAGAGGTAGAGGCCCAGGCAGCTGAGGTGGAAGCCCAGCTAGCAGAGGTGGAAGCCCAGCTGACTGAGGTGGAAGCCCAGCTAGTTGTGGTAAAAGTCCAGCTAGCAGAGGTGGAAGCCCAGCAGCAGAAGTGACACAGGACCAGGATTTATCTCAACATCACCAGCCAAGATCAATATCAATAGAAACTGTAAAATACCCAAGAGTGGTTTAGAGGATTGTCCATTTTTATCCTGAGGTGGCCTTGCATGGCCATCATCAATTATTTTGGTAAACAGAAAGTGTTGAGACCTCTTGATCGAGCAGATTTTCATCCATTCTTTGATGACAAGTTGCACACACCAACAAATATAAGACTATAAAGGCAAATAACAAATAGGTTGATGACGTATGCCATGATCTTTTTGTGCTTTTAAGAAGCTTGGGTAGCAAACACACAGGACCTGCCAGACTGTGTGACTTCACCACGGCAGCCATCTTCACCTGAAAACTCTGACCGGCATGAATCGTTTTGTTTACAGCTTCGATATATCAGAATCAGCTTCATTGACAGGTTTGTCGTGACACAAACAAGGAATTTGACTCTGGTACACTTTGCTCTATTTTAAATTTTTTTTCTATATAATAATGGAAATAAATAATATTTTTTTAAATGTACATATATACAAAAATTTCGTCCTAGGACACGTTGGAGGGACTATGTCTCTCTGCTGGCCTGGGAAAACCTTTTGGGGAAAAGGACGTTTGGGTCTCTCTACGAGTCTGCTGCCCCTGCGACCCCCTTTTCCCCGGATGAAGAGGAAGACAACGGGTACGAGTACGATATACACAATTGAAATTAAAAGAGAATATATTGTGAGATCAGTCCAGACAATGTAGACAATGTAGACAATGTACAATATATATATTTTTTATATATATATATATATGTGTATAAATATATAAACCCTCAATTGTTGGAAAAAAATAATCTACTTTTAGTAAAATAAAGACATTTTTATGGATGCGAACTTGTTTAATACCCTTTTTTTGTGAAACTATTTTCCCAATTCCAATTCATGAAGAATAACAGAGGAGCTTTATGTAATCTGTTATTACTCTTGTTAAATCAACCATAATTAATTCTTGCTCACTTTCATGCAAAACATTTGGGCCGTGAAGGAGCAATGCTCTAAGGTACCTTTTGACTTCTCTCATACAACATTTATGAGCTTTGCCTTTGTTTTTTATAACATATGGCACTCAACAGGAGCTCTTCTTTCCATATGTCACAACACTCAAGGGAACACTCAGTTAAATCACTGGGCTCTTGTAGGTTATAGCATCCAACTCATTGACCTAGGGATAAAAAACTGCCAAGGTAAATAAAAACTGAAACCAAAAATAAAATTTTCAAATCAATGGAACAAACAATTTATTGTTAAAATTAGATATGCGATTAAAATTTTAATCTGGTATTTTGATTGTGATACTTTCATAATTAAAATTTAAACCCCAACAGAAACAATTCAGCAATTCCATTTTGAATGCACATAACTTAACTCTCTGTGCCAAACAAACAAGCTTTCAGGAGCCAAGGCCAGAATTATTCTGCAAATTTGTTGATCGTTAGTTGTAATCCTCCCCTTAAAAAAACATTTTATTTTAAAAAAAAAAATAAAGATTCACAAAAAAACATCTTTGATATTTTTTAAATGAAAGTGAGAATTGGTTTCATAGTTTTTAAACCCCGATGATGGTAAAATCAGAGAAAATCCTTTCGGTCTTTTCCCTTCACTAAGTTATAAAAAACCTTTGATCTAAAATATTCAGTGATTCAAGGCTTTAGAGGACCGCAAAATAAACTATTTTTCACATGTGAACTAACAGATCCACAGTGCAAATGGAGCCGTTTATCTGTCAAGCAAATGAAAAACAATTATGGATCTGTAGTGAAGCCATAATGAGCAGTATGAGAGATTCCTCTGGTTGCTGAAGAGCTGACTGTGGTAAAAATACAGACAATTTCTTTCTCTGTCTAAGGGACAGAGAACAAAGTAGCATGGAAATTTCAATATACGGGTAGGTCACAAAAAATAAGAACATTTTGAAAAAGTTCCAGATCTGTTCTCACTCATTTCAGAAAGTAAACCTCATATATATTAGTCGGGGTCACTGTGGTTCAGTGAGTATGGTAGTCGTCTGGCAATCAGACAGTTGTGGGTTTGAATCTAGCTTCCCCCTGTCACATATTGATGTGCGCCTGGGCAGGGCACTTAACCCCAAGTTGCCTACCAATCTGCGTGTGTATTGGTGAGTGCGATTGGGGAAATGTGGCTACGGTGTAAAACTCTTAGTATGACTGGAAAAGTGCTATATAATAAAAGTCTATTTACCATTTAGATTCATTATAGACTGACTGAAATATTTCAAGCCTTTGTTTCTTGTAATTTTGATGATTATGGCGTACAGATAATGACAACCCACAATTCACTGTCTCAGAAAATTACAAAATTATATAACATCCAGAAAAAAACAGGATATTTCAAACAGAAATGTCAGGCGTCTGAAAATCACATTAGTTTATGTGTTGGTTGGGCCTCCTTTTGCATAAATTACTGCATCAATGTGGCATGGCGGCGATCATTGATGGGTCTGGTGTCTCTCATCTCCCTCTTGACAATACTCCATAGATTCTCTTTGGTTAAGGTCACGCCAGATTAGTGGCCAATCAAGCACAGTAACACCATGGTCCTGCTGGAGAATGAAATGAAGCATCTTCATAAACCTTGTCAGCAGAAGAAAGCATAAAGTCATCTTAAATTTTGTCGGTGCGTAGGGCCTCTTGATGCACTGACTCCAACCTCAGTCCACTCTTTGTGACGCTCCCCCAAATTCTTGAATGCATTTTGCTTGACAGTTATCCTTGTTGCTGGTTCAACTTTACCTTCCATTTAACGTGCTATGCATATTCTTAGATGCAGCACTCTGTGAACAACCATCTTCTTTAGCAATGACCTTTTGTTGCCTTCCCTCCATGTAGAAGGTGTTAATGACTGTCTTATGGACGTATGTCCAGTCAGCATCGTCTCCATGATTGTGTTGCCTGCTGACCGAGACAATTCAGAGGCTCAGGAAACGTTTGCAGATGTTTTGACCTAATTAGCTGATTAGGGTGTGACACCATGAGTTTCCAATATTTATCTTTTTCACAATATTCAAATTTTCTGAGACTGAATTTGGGGTTTTTATCAGTAAGATATAATAAAAATTGCTCCAAATAAAGGCTGAATATTTTACTCTATGTGTATTACATCTATATTATACATAGGTTTAACTTTCTGAAATAAGTGACAAAAAACATTAAACTTTTTCACAATATTTACATTTTTGAGACGTCCCTGTATCTGTTGCCAAATCAGTGATGTAATGTCTTCAGTGGTCTCTCTATTCCTCTCTCTGAAAGTTTTCTTCGTACCAGTACTTACAACAAGAAGAAAAAGGAGTATATCCACCTCGACAGCACCCATATTCATAAGTAATTAAGAAAATGATTTGTATTTAATTCTGTCCTACTCGGACCACTTAGATGGGTCTTTGGTAGAAACCTTCTGCTTCTCTAAGGAAGGGGAAGATGTATTACCTGTTGTGAAGAATCCTAATCTTACAAACAGGTATGCTGGAATCCATCAAAGGTTACCTTTTCAGTGAACTCCTTTCTCGTCGCAATGAATTGGACCTTTTGCCACATAGTTTCAGCTAAAAAATCTTGAACAAAGATAAGCTTGTTTCCTTCATGTGATATGTTGCTCTGCTTTGTGGAAGGATAGACAGATTCCCAATATTAAAACCTAAGTTACTGGATGAAAATTGCTTTATTCAGATTCGGTTTTGGTGGAGTCAGGAATTTGATGCACTCCCTTTGGGATGAAAGATCTGTCAACAATGTAGCAACATATCTTTAACAACCTCCAGCAATGGTTGGCTACAATCAGCTCACTCACAAAGACCAAACAGCAGCAGATTCTTTTTTTTGATAACTTTTTCCAGATTTTCTGCCTGAGTTTGCAAGAAGACAAATTGCTGTATGAAAGTCTTCAGCTTCATCCTAATATTTAATAATTAAAGTAATTTAAAAACTAAACGTAGTCCAGCAAAGCCATAATAAACCTTATTCAGTCCAGTAAATGAAGTGGCTTCAGTTCTGCTAACGCCTACTGTAGTGTCTTCAGCTCAAATAATACCACAAATTTGGACGACAGACGATTAGATTAGCTGTCTTCCTCAGTTTTTTTTTTTTTTTTACTTTTAAGATGTTATTGCAGGATAAAAATGTTGCCGACTTTAGACACAGTTGTTTTTTGGTTTTGCTAAGCCACTAAAACCAAGCTTTCCATCTATTTTAGGGCACAGTTATAAGGAGCCTCTAGGGTCATGGCTCCATAGTCATGGCTCCCACCAGCACACACATAGCAAATCCCAATCTAAAACCTGAGTAACACAGATTCACTTCTAATAAGGTTTTCTTTCAGATATCACTGTTTGGCATGGAAGGGTGTGAACATCTGCCTGCGAGGACTGAATTGTGTGACTGAATAATGAGAAGATGGCAAGATAACTTAAAAAGTTCTGAATTTCTTATTTCTAAGCCCTTCTATTTGCAGTTCCTTGCTTTCTCTGTGTCTTTCAATCATGCTGAACACAGTGATAGAGCACATATATTATTAGAATATAATTCCTCATTTCATTGTAGTTTCTCTTGCCCGGCTATATCACTGATGGGGGCTATCTCTCATTCTGAAATAACCAAATTACAGGAATGGAGACTATGGATTCTACCATTATCACCATAGCAACATGAACCAGGTATGTGAAGCTCTGGTTTGATATTATACCCTTGTTAAATGGATGGGAGTCCAGACTACTGTGTTCTCCAAAAAGGTTTTTTTTGGAGTATTGCCTCTTTTTGTGTGCAACTCTGGGGGAGAGATTAGCAGCATGATGAGAGGTGGCAAGTTTTTCCAAATAAGCTGATGCTGACATACTTTTCCTGCACTGTCACATATGCTACATATGACTTATTGTCTTATTGAGCCAAACATACTTCTTTTGTTTTTTTTTTCCATTAGGTGAGCTTGTACCAGGTTCTGGCAGTATGGTAACATTGGGTAAACATGTTGCGGTTTCGTAGTATACTGCTATTCTACCAAACATTTAGAACAAAAAAAAACACTATTTACCTGGTTTTCTTAAATTTGGTCATTATAATTATTTATTTTAGGTGATTACGTCTCATGTTTTATGATTTTATGTGATGCTTAGTCTTTTTGCTGTATCAGGAACTTTTATCTCTGTTTCTTTTTTCCTCTTGTGTAACACTTTGAATTACCCTAAGTATATATTTATATATATTCATATATCAAAATGTAACATTCAGAGCGAGGATTTAGTATACAGCATTCTTATTGGCATAAAGCATAGTAAAGATGTGCAAAAAGCCTAAAGATAAAGTCAGCTTTCTTAGCAGTAGCAACATCTCACACTGAAAAGTTTTTGCAAAAATACTGCTTTTTTTGGGGACATTTTAGAAAAAAAACAAAATCACTAGTGACACAATTATTTTCACAAGTAAAAATTCCCATAAAATAAATTTAAATAAATCTTTTTTGTAATTCGTTGATTACTGTTTCAAAATGATCCGAGTTTCTTGGTACTTCTAACTATCTAATCTACATCTTCTTGTTTTTCCTGAGTATAAGTATGATAAGAAAAAAGGTTAATTTCCAGTAGCCACTGTTAAAGATAGGAAAGACAACAGAACATGCAGTTCATATTACATTTTCCAAACTCTACTCAGACTCTAGTTTAAACTATATGCGTGTTGAACGTTTTAGAACCAAATACTCCAGATGGGTCTGGAATTAAAGCTGCAGTAGGTAACTTTTGTAAAAAAAAACATTCTTTACATATTTACATAAACTGTCACTATGGCTTGACAGTAGAATATGAGACAGCTTATCTGTGAAAAAATTAAGCTTCTCTGGCTCCTCTCAGCCAGCGAAGCTTAAGTTTTTCACAGATATTATGTCTAACATTCTACTGTCAGGAAATAGCAACACTTAGCAATAGCAACACAGGAAATATGTAAAAAATAACTTTTTACAAAAGTTACCTACTGCAGCTTTAATGCCAGACCCATCTGGAATATTTGGCACTAAAAGCTGCATCTTTAAACAAAATGATGAATGTGTGGAAAAGCACCCCATACCCACTGCTGGGTATGGTGGAGGATCTGTTATGGTGTGGGCCTGTTTCTCCTCTGAAGGCCATGGGCTGCTTGTCATACTTCATGGCATCATGAATTTGATGACATCTCTGAACATTTTATATGTAAATGGTGGAAAACTAAAAATGGGTTGCCACAAAGTTTTTAGACATAATAATAATCTTAAGCCTAGAGCCAAATTGAAGCCAAATAAACACTGAAATGGTTCATCAAACACAAAATATAGTGTTTTCCATTGCCTTTACTTTTCCCCAGACTTATATTTTGGTTCTCTTGTTGTAGGGTTAGGGGTTTTTCCTTCTTGGAGTGAATGTTCTTAAAAAAATGTGACTTTCATAGATAAAGGAACTTAATAAAGTTAGGTCTAATTTCAAATCAGCAATAACTTAAAAATGTGCATGGGTTGGCATCTCAAGCCATGATTGTCTGTGTTTTTTGCCACAGGAAACGTTTCCAACAGTAAACTTTGTGGTCATAAACAGTACAAAAGTTTAGAAGGTTTTCTCTTATTTGGCACAGCTGACTGACGACAAAAACATGTACATGACTATAGAAAACTTCACTGTTTCTTGGAAATTGTACTATGGAAAGTTTTTGTTGTATCGAATCTGGCTTTTTAAGACATTTGTGTACCTTCCATGCCGTGTCTGTATGGTGTTTCTTCACTGAGGTGCTGGATTCCTCCCTGGGGGTAGGGCCGAGCAGTGTGCTCCGGGTACGCCTGTGTTTCTTCAGCCTCATTAGCTGGAGCATTTAAGAAGCTGTCTGCCAGTCATTCGACTCCTGAGTGTCAACCATTGTGGTAAGCTCTAGCCCTCCATGATTTCCTGCATTCCCTTACCAAGCTCCTCACTCTCCTCCTCACAAGACATTCAACAAACGGAAAGTAAAATCTAACATGCATTCCTCCTGATGAACTAAGAGGAAATCCTCCAGACCACAACTCATTTTCATCTTTTGTTGTGAGCAAATCTTTTAATCCTTCCTCTGTGTTTCCTGAGAGTCATCTTGTATGTAGGTCAGGCATCTAAAACACGACACAAACCAGCTAAAACACAGCACGGATAACAAGAAAAGGTGATCAAAGTTGGAGTAAGGAAAATTTTGTTGCACTGATAACAAGGTTGAATTTTAAGGCACAATTTAGTGCAAGGGAAAATTATCCTCACGAGAATCTGTTTTTAAATTTTTTTAATTTTGTCACATTGCAGTCAGCAATTTCAAGAACTGTTTTTCTAAAGATAAATAAAACTAGTGTTTGCTGCTAAAAAAATCAGGACCTAGTGATATGAAACCCTGTCATTACAATAAACAGTGTAGATGTTTAGAACAGCCTGCAGAAACTTTAATATAGCTTTTAATTTTTTTTGTAAATGAAAGTAACATTTCTATGCATTTCCAGGACAATGATTCTGCATCAGTATTATCAAACATATGTAAATATAATTACATATTTTTGCCTAAATGCGTAATTTACCTACTTTCATGACTTTCTATTGAATCTGAAAACCGTTTTTGGGACCAAGAGCAGAAAATGCTTTCCGTATACGTCTACACGATTAATTGAACAATAAATTGAAAGGACTGCAGCTCTAAAGAGCCATGAGAAGTAAAAATCATTATGTGAGGTTCTTGTGTAAAATGTCAAGACCAAGTACAAGATGGTTAAAGTTACTGTTACAGGTCCTAATATAGGTCACAAAAATAGAGAAACTAATAATGTAATTACTACATCATTACCTGCTTAGTTCCTCATTCGTTTCTACGTAACAAAACAACATGGTGTGGCCCTTTTTAGAGAGGGTTACCAAAATACATATTTTTGTATCTCAAGGCATTGCACTAGAGGAATGTACACAAAAAGTCAACAATACTGTAACAATGTATTAAGAATAAAAACAGTAATAAAAAAAAGAGTAAAGTCTTTGTGTAAAGAATATCCAGTTTGACATTTGATAAATATTTGGAAAGTATTTAATTGCTTTCTTGTGAAGGGGTAAACAAATCATCAATTTCCCGTCTCTCCAGTAAATGTCAAGCTGCCACCAGAGAGTGGTCTCTTAATTTAAAGTTTAATTTTTTGGGCAAAGCTCTGGTGGAGCATTTCATACAAAAAACTGAATCTAACATGAAGCACTCCAGAGCTTTTTCATTTGTTGATGTTTATATTTTCATTGTTCGTCCGAGCCTTCAGAACGCATATTCTGTCCCTTTAAAGGTAAAACAAACAATTAAAAGCCAGTTAATTTGAACATCACAATTTTTATCGCTGGCTACTAATATTTTTTTTTGGGTTTAATGTGGATTTAAATACAAAATATATATTATATATTTAATATATAAGAATATATTATAAATATATATATATAATATATATATAATACAGGGGTTGGACAAAGAAACTGAAACACCTGGTTTTAGACCACAATAATTTATTTAAATGGTGTAGGGCCTCCTTTTGTGACCAATACAGTTTCAATTCGTCTTGGGGAATGACATATACAAGTCCTTCACAGTGGTCAGAGGATTTTTTAACCATTCTTCTTGCAGGATAGTGGCCAGGTCACTACGTGATACTGGTGGGGAAAAACCTTTTCCCCTGACTCGCCCCTCCAAACCCCCAAATTGGCTCAAATAATATTTAGATCTGGTGACTGTGCAGACCATTGGGAGATGTTCAACTTCATTTTAAATTTTCATAAAACCCAAATCTTTCACCAGTTTTTGCTGTGTGTATTGGTGCATTGTCATCCTGATACACGGCACCCTTCAGGATACAATTTTTTGAACCATTGGATGCACAGGGTCCTCAAAAAGGGGTTCGGTAGTCCTTTTGGCAGTGACGCGCCCATCTAGCACAATTATTGGGCCAAGGGGAATGCCATGATATGGCAGGCCCAGACCATCACTGAGTCACCCCCATGCTTCACTCTGGGCATTCCCAACATCCTGGGGGGTACGCTTTTTTGGGGCTTCTCCACACCGTAACTCTCCCGATGTGGGGAAAACAGAAAAGGTGGACTCATCGGAGAACAATACATTTTCCCCATTGTCCACAGCCCAAAAATTTGCGCTCCTTGCACCATTGAAACGGTGTTTGGCTTTGGCATGAAGGGGCCCAAAGGTTTGGTTTATAGCAGCCCGGCCCGTGTATATTGCCCCTGTGGAGCTCCCGCAATTTTCTGGGGGGGGAAAAACAGGAGAGTTGAGGTGCACTTTTTAATTCTGCTGTGATTTGGGCAGACGGGGTTTTATTTTTTTTTTGGGTACAATCCGGGTTGCCCCCGAACATCTCTTTCAGACAGCTTCGTTTTGCGCCCACAGTTAATCCTGTTGGATGTGGTTCGCCCTTCTTGGTGGTATGCTGACATTACCCTGGATACCGTGGCTCTTGATACATCACAAAGACTTGCTGTCTTGGTCACAGATGCGCCACAAGCTGCACCAACAATTTGTCCTCTTTTGACTCTGTATTCCCCTATGTTGTGTGCATTTCAATATTTGGGCAAACTCTGCTGTTACGCTCCTAATTGAACCCCTTACACTCTGCTCTTACTGGTGCAATGTGCAATCAATGAAGACTGGCTACCAGGCTGGTCCAAATTTTAGCCATGAAACCCCCCACACTAAAATGACAGTGTTTCATTTTTCTTGTCCAAACCCCTGTATATCTATATATAATAATATATAATCTATATATATCTATATATTTAGATGTAAAATGTATAGATGTTAGATGTATGTATGTTGTATGTATGTATGTATGTATATTTATATATTTAAATTATATTTTTAATATTATATTATATATAATTAATATATAAAATTTTTTTAATAATTTATAAAAATGATATATAGATATATATAGATATATATAGCAAAAGCGTTCTAGAGACTGATCTAATTTACAGAGAAGAATGTGGCTGTCTTCCGGTGATGTTGCAGGATTTCTGATGTGGTGATAAGTTGGAAAGAGAGGGAAGGGGAGTGAGATGTTCATTTAACACAAGGTGGAAACTACCTGCATCGACTGAGCAGCTCTGGAGGCTTCACAGTACATGTAAATGCTGCATGAATTTGAATAAATGTTGAACCATATGAATTGATTTATCTGAATTGCTGATTGTCCTAAACACTAGATAAAGAAGTGCATCTTTACTAAAATTATATTTGTATTATGGATAGAAGACCATCCTGACAGTAAGATGGATGCCCCCACTTAAATAAAATCTTCAAACATCTGAGTTACCAATATGTTTTGCCAGTTTGCTTTCATAATGAATAAAATGCAAAAGAGAATATAAAAGAGAATATATTGTGAGATCATCCCAAAAAAGTAACAAAGTTTCATGTACAAATTATATATATATTGTATATATAATATAATTTTTTGTAATATATATATATATATAAAATTAAATTGTGTACATAATTTTTAATATAATATTATAATTTTAAAAAAAATATATATTTTATAGTATATATAAAAATTTAAAATTTTATAATATATATATTTGTTTATATAATAAAATAATATATAATATTATAGGCGAGGACATATTTAATAATATCATTACATTTTTTGTACAGCACTTTGGTGAGCTGTAATGTTTAAAGTGCTCCATAAATAAAGTGGTATAGTATATAATTTAGTATAATGCTCATTCAAGATTCATTAGATCCCCCAATGCATCCTTTTCAATTTAATTTAGGTTAATAGAAATACTATATCAGAAAAATACAGTTTTCTGAATTATTTCTGAATTGGTATGTGAAGAAGATTTAGGGGGGGAAACACTTCAAAAGAGAAGTGTCACATAGGCGCTGATGCGACAGTCAGCCGAAGCAACAATTTATAGTTAAAATAAGGCAAAGTTGCATACAGTTTACTTTTTAGGCAGCAGTCGGCTGTTTGTGAAATATTCCCTATACTATTTGTTAGTAGGAACATGCATCATCTTAAATATAAAATTTTTTTTCCCTGAAGCCAAATTCTTAAAGATGCTGCTGTGTGCATAAATTAGGGATAAACTGAGATGTCACATTAGTTTTTAGTGACATTATTCTCTTTCTCCATTTTGCATTTCTGTGCAGTATGTTGAGTTCTTATTTTTGTGATTTCTGCTGTTCTGCTGGGTAGTCTGCTTCTTGTTATAGTTCTTGCTTCCTCCATTGCCTGCTTAGAGTTCTCATTCCTTGCCCAAATTGTCTGTTTCTCAGAATTGTTTCATCTTTGTAGTTATTCAGATCCTCTTAGCTGATCCATTAGTGATGAATTTATGTTATGCTCATCTGTACCTGGATCTGTTTTCTATATTGAGGGTGGAAGGCCTGTCATAATGCTGCCATAAGCCAGTGAAATAGACATTTTTTTTTCTGGTATAATACTACTTTTAACTTATGTTTTCATTCCAGCAAAGAATATAATATAATCATAACATAATAATGTTTAAAATCACTGGCAAGATGCCCCTCGCTGCCAGTTTAACTTTGGTTGCGGTCAATATCCATCCTCCAGGACTTTTATCTTCCTTATTTTAAATGCTTTCCCTTATTAAACACTGCTTGTTCAAAAGAAATCATAATGTTATTCATATAACTTCTGTTGCCTGAAGGAGACGCACAACACATGAGTATGGGATTTCACGCCTTGGGTGTCCTGGCTGGAGCCACCTCTAATCACGCCTCCTAGCCAAGTGATGTGATGAAGACAGGTGACAGGCCCTGCCTGCACTATATACCTGTCCGTCATCGCCGTCATTACTCTGTTCGATAGCTGCTATTCACCGAGCCCAGCTGAGCAGCGGGGCAACCATGTTTGTACTTCGTTACTCTCCTTCAGGGAGCAGAATTTATATGCATATGCAACATTACGTACCTTTTCAGTCGATTCACTCAGTACAACACATAAGTATGGGACATATAAACAGCCTGCAGAACAGCCATCAATTCTGGGTCATGCACATCATATCAGTGCAGCACTTCAGACCCAACAGAAAGAACAAAGTGAGCCACAGAAGGGGCTGTCACATCCAAACGATAAAACTTTACAAATGTGTGCAGTGAAGACCAGCTGGCTGCAGCACAAATGTCACTCATGCTCACCCCTCTAAATAAGGGCCCAGGAGGTCGCGACGCCCCTGGTAGAGTGAGCCGTCACACCACGGGGCATTGGGAGACCCCTGTTGCTGTAAGCTAAATAAATAGCCTCCACAATCAAGTGGGGGAGTCTCTGTCTGGACAGAGCTTCCCCCCTTGCTGGGTTAGCAATACACACAAACAGTTGATCATACAACCTCACAGCCTGTGTACGGTCAATGTAACTGTGCAGTGCACGTAAAGGGCACAGGAAGTCTAACCTCCTTTGTTCCTCAGATACAAAAGGAGGTGGACAAAAACTAGAAGGCTCCATAGTCATGGAGCTGTAGTCCGAAAGTATAACCTTAGGAAGATAAGCTGCAATAGGTCACAAGGTGACCTTGGAACCATCAGGTGAAAAGTGTATGCAGTTGGGATTTACAGACAAAGCATGGCGGTCCCCAACCCGCTTTGCAGTTGTCAGAGCAAGAAGCAGAGCAACCTTATATGAAAGGAACTTCATATCTACTGACTCCAAAGGTTCAAACGGAGGGTCACAAAGAGCTTCTACTACCAATGTGAGATCCCAGAAAGGAAACCTGGGTTTTCTCACAGCTCTGAGTCTACGAACCCCCTTTAAGAAGTGTACAGCCAGAGGATGAGCACCTGGTGTGAATCCGTTAAAACCAATATGGCAGACAGAAATGGCGGCCAGGTAGATTTTAATTGTTAAAAAAGGAAAGACCTTTATCCAGCAGTTCCTGCAAAAACGTTACAACTTCTACCATTGAGCACTGAAATGGAACAAAGTGCTTGTCCTTATACCACTGCTCAAAAGCTTGCCATTTGTAAGCGTATAAGCCTCTAGTGGAGGATGCTCTCGCATTCTGGATTTATTTTTCAGCTCTAGTGGGCTTTATTATTTTTCGATAGTATTTTTTTTACAGTGAGTAGACAGGAAATGGTGCGGATAGAGTGGGGTAAGGGAGTGCAGAAAACATCAACAGACCTGGATTCGATCCCGCGACAGCCTGCGTCGAGGACTGAGGCCTCCATGCATGGGTGGCGAGATTAATTTCCTAAACCACCAACCCCGCCTGCATTCTGGATTGTTGCCACCACAACTGTTATGATTTGGGGTTGTTTGGTTTTTGGTTTCGGGTTTTTTCCTTATATGTTTTGCACTGCTAAAGTTTTGAATCATGCTTCTGTTTATTATTTTCCTGTTTATGCTTTCATGTTTTTCTAGTTATAGTTCTATTAGTTGGTTTTCTTGGATTTGCGTTCTGTTCAAGCCATGTTTTGCTCCTATCACGTTATGTTCTCTGTTAATCAACTTTATTCGGTTCACCTGCTCCAAGTTAATCTGTCTCCTTGCTCCACCTGGTTTTCACTCCATATATACACACACCTGTCCAGTTAGTCATGGCGGAAACGTTTTCAAACCATGTCTTGTTTTTCCAAATCATGCTCTTGTCTTGTTTTGTAGTTCATGCCATGCCTGTCTTGTCTGCCCATTTATTGTTTTGTTCCTGCCTCTTCTGAGAGTGAGTTTTTGTTTTTTATTAAATCGTTTTTGCACTTACCATCACGCTGCCTGCTCGTCTGCATTCTGGGGTCCCATATCTCGCAAGTCCTAACAGAATGTTTCGGCCAAACTTGGACCTCGCGGACAAGCGGAAGGCTGACGCCTTGGATCGCTGGGTGGAACGTCAGAAGGAGGAGGCGATGAGGAATCTGCCGACCGACCTGGAGGTGCTGCCCTCTCCACTGCTGCTGGAACAGATGGAGCGTGAGGCAGCCCAGCGCCAGAGAGTTCGGGAGGGCTGCTCTGTCCCTCCGCCTCAGCTCCGACGTTCCCCTCCTGCTTCCATACCGGCAGCTAAACCGTAATCTTCCTCCCACCGCATGAATCGCCGACGCGCAGGGGTTAACAGCCGGTGTGCTGGCGAGGAGGTTTCCCTGCCAGCTGACGTGAGGGCTGCAGCAAGCAAGCCCGCACCTTCGTCTGCTACAGTACTGTCTCCCAGGCTCCCTGCAACATATTAGCCCGCATCTTCGTCTGCTACAGCACTGTCTCCCAGGCTCCCTACAGCAAGTATTCCCGCATCTTCGTCTGCCACAGCAAAGTTTCCCAGGCTCGCTGCAGCTCCGCCCATGCCGTCTTCAGCCCGGTGTTCTGAGGCAACACCAGAGGAGCTGGAGGAGCGATTAAGGTTTTTTGCCCGCCAGATAAAGAGCTTCAGGAAGACCAGTCTCCTGTATTTCTCTCCTGAGCAGATGCAGAGAATCTAGCAAATGGAGGAGGATTATGAAACTGCAGTAAGGCTGTTTTACTGCCGTCCTCCTTCACCCACACCAAGCCACATGAGCGCTGCTGCTGAGCAGCCCACGTCAGGTCTCCAGAGAGCTGCTGCAGCTCAGTCCACGTCATGTCTCCAGAGAGCTGCAACAGCTCAGTCCACCTCATGTCTCCAGAGAGCTGCTGCAGCTCAGCCCACATCATGTCTCCAAACTGCTGCTGCAGAACAGTCCATGCCAGGTCTACAGCCTGCTGCAGAGTTTCTGGAGGGGCCCGTGGGCGGGCTGCCTCCACTTCCTCGTCATGTTCCAGAGGAGCCCGAGGGCGGGCTGCCTCCACGACCAGGTCATGAGCACCTTCTTGTTTTCCTCTGGGGGGTGCTCATGGAACTTAGATCTGACACACCACAGCCTGACTCCAGGCCAGACCCACCACAGCCTGACTCCAAGCCTCCGAGGTTCCGGCTTGCAGCCTCAGCCTCTGCTCAAGCCACTGAGGGTCTCTGCGAAGCCTCAGCCTCTGCTCAAGCCACCGAGGGCCTCTGCGACGCCTCAGCCTCTGCTCAGGCCACTGAGGGTCTCGGCGACGCCTCAGCTCCTGCTCACGCCACTGAAGGTCTCGGCGACGCCTCAGCTCACGCCACAGAGGGTCTCGGCGACACCTCTGCTCCTGCTCACGCCACTGAGGGTCCCGCCGACACCTCAGCTCCTGCTCACGTCACTGAGGGTCCTGCCGACGCCTCAGCTCCTGCTCCTAGTCTGCAGGCTTTCCAGGGGTTCAGTGAGAAACTGGTCCTCGTTCTGGCCTCTGAACCCTTCGACGAGGGGTTCGATGAGGAAGCGCTGCCGGATCCTATTCCTGAGGGGTTCAAGGAGCAACTTGTCTTCGTTCTGGCTTCTGAACCCTGCGACGTGGGGTTCGCGGAGGAAACGCCGCCGGATCCTGTTCCTGAGGGGTTCAGGGAACAGTTTGTCCTTGTTCTGGCCTCTGAACCCAGAGACGAGGGGTTCAAGTAGGAAGCGCTGTCGGACCCTGTTCCTGAGGGGTTCAAGGAACAGTTTGTCCTCGTTCTGGCCTCTGAACCCAGAGATGAGGGTTCGCCAGGCGCCGCTTCAGCCTCTGAAGGTTCGCCAGGCTCTGCTTCAGTCTCCGAGGGTTCCCCTGGCTCACAGCCTGTCTATGAGGCCCCTGGCTCACAGCCTGTCTATGAGGCCCTGGCTCATTGGCGCCCGCCTGAACTCTGTGCCTGCTCGGGACGACCCCCTGGTCGCCCGCCTGAACTCTGTGCCTGCTCGGGACGACCCCCTGGTCGCCCGCCTGAACTCTGTGCCTGCTGTGGACGACCCCCTGGTCGCCCGCCTGAACTCTGTGCCTGCTGGAGACGACCTCCTGGTCGCCCGCCTGAGCTCTGTGTTTGTTTCTGGCCCTCCTGCCGTGGCCACCACCGCCCACCCTGCTCGGGTTGTTTTTTGTTTCTTATTAAATGGTTTTTGCACTTACCATCACGCTGCCTGCTCGTCTGCATTCTGGGGTCCTATATTTTGCAAGTCCTAACAACAACAGGGGGAGGCCTTTGGCTAATAAGCTGGACCTGTCAGCAGGTAGGCATGCAGCTTCCACAACTCTGGGTGTGGATGAAATATCTCCCCCCCTGCCTGAGTGAGGAAATCCGCACAAACGAGGAGTTGCCAGGGCTCTGCTGCCAGTAGGCTGACTATCTCGGCATACCATGACTTTGCTGGCAAACGGGGTGGTACCAAAATTAGGGATAGACCCCGTTTGCGTACCCTCTCCAGAACAGGTAGTAGCAATTCCACTGGGGGAAAAGCATACAGGAGTACATTGGGCCATGGATAGGCCAGGGCATCCACTCCCAGTGAAATATCTTGATCTGTTATGGAAAAGAACTGAAGACAGTGACTGTTGGCTTTGGTGGCCCCTGGAGAGCAAATCTGCACCTAGATTCAGTCGTCCCAGGACATGAGTAGCTGTGATAGGCAGAAAGGGTATGCTGCACCACTGCAAGAGGGTGTGTTATAGCTTCAGGAGAGGAAGTGAACAAGTCCCTCCCTGTCTGTCTATGTATGACATCACAGACCATTATTATGATCTGTTTGTATTCAAATCTGTGGTTTAAAAGTAAAGGTTTCCATCATTCTGCTTTAACTGATATTAGTATTTAATTGGTCCATTTGGTTGTTATTGCAAAATGTAACACAATAATTAATAGCAAAAAGAATAATTTTGACAATATTTTTAAGCATTTCTCAGTCTTTCACATCTTTTTTCTTTCAGATAAATGTTGGCTTGATGGTAATTCAGAAGGGTGGTCTAAGGCCACAGCGTGGAAGAACTATTTCCCTTACAACAGACCCAGATATCTCTGCCACAACGCTGCTCAGTCAGGCTGTTAAAAAAATGAAGGACTTCAACAAAGATGTAAAAGATGGGCCTTTCCTTCTTCTATATCCAGATGGGACAGAGGTCATTAATATCCCTGGGACACAAAGACCTTTTACCCTTGCTGCTTATAAGGCTGAAGTTGGCAATAGAGGGTGACACGGGTGTGGATTTTCTCTCCTGTCCCATCCCGCTCCCACAGAAAAACGTCTTGTCCCATCCCAATCTCAGGCCAGCATAACAAAAAAAATCCTGTCCCGTCCCACTCCTGGTAAATTGACTCCCACTCCCATCCCGCTCCCATTTAGAACGACTCCCACTCCTGTGCCACTACCATTTTTATTTTCTTCAGTTAGTATTTTGGCAATTTCTGTGTTTGAAGGACCAGTTAGGTCCCTGTTTTTAGCTGTAGTAAAGGCCAGTTAAAGTAAAAAGAATAATAATGAAGAAATAATAAAATATCAAACAAGGAAACAGACCATCCTATCTTAGCTGAATAAACAAAATGTACATTGTTGTATTTTACTCATTTATTAAGTGATTGTTTCCTTTGAACAATGACATTACTTTTATGTTTGAAGTTGCAGAAACGAAAGAAAAATGCACCTAGCAAGAGAACTGTACTTGGTGAACAAAAGTGCAAAAAGGCATTACCTTCATAGTTTAGAAACTGTACCTGAATGGTTCACAGCCCTGGTCCTCAGGGACCCCTTCCCTGCAAGTTTTAGATGTGTGTCTGCTCCAGCACACCTGATTTAAATTCTGACATGACCTCCTATACAGGCACCAAAAATGGAGGGTCAAACTGGACAAAATTAATACAATAAAGTCATCATTAAATAAATAAATGTTGAGAATGTCCCATGAGTGAAGTAAATGTAACATGAAAGAAATGTAACATTAAATGTGCCATTAAATTAAAGGTACCATTTATTTATTTAATACATCATTAGAAAAAATATATGTACCATTATATCATGAAATGGACTATTATGCAATTAAATGTGCCACTGAATAATTAAGTATAATTTTAAAGACGACATGACGTAATTAGTGGTACGCTTAATATTTAATGATGTATTAAAATAAATTGTACATTTAATGGTACATTCGATTTTTTTCTATTTCACAACGTATTTATTTAATATCTTCCCTTGATGAAGCCTTTCTACGGAGCCCGCAAGGAGACATGGGGGAATTTTCTTTTCTTTTGCGCAATACTTTTTGCGTTCTCACGCAACAGTCTTTGCGTTATCTTGCAATACTTTGTGGGATAGTTTCCAAACCAGAAAACTGCAAAAATGGAACAAACACTACACCCGTTTTTGAGATTTATTGAGTTTTATTTTGAAATTGGCCTTAAATAAAATGATCTTCAATCAGACTTAAAGACAGTTATTATCCACAAGCTGTCAAACTACTGAACTCTGGACAATAATACTGCATGAAACCACATCTGTGACACTTTATTTGCTTATTGCTGCTGCATGATGTGTACTTTTTTTTGGACGCCATAAATGCTTTTGTTTTTATAGTGATTTGAACGGTTCTTCTTATCCTAAGCATTTAATCGCATTGTTGACTGCATGTGAACCGGCATATGACAAATAAACCATATCAATGCCATATCAGTGTTGTTTGTTTTGTGAGCAGTTTGTCATCTGTGCTGCTGTTCCAAAATGCACAGCTTTCTCAAGGCGATTAACAACTTTTGCGAGCGAACGCAAAAGTATTGCGTGGGGACGCAAAAAAAAAAAAATCCCACATGTCGCCTCGCTTGCTCCATACCTTTCCCCTCTACTGTGGCAAAGGCTCTTAAATCTGTAGTGCAAATGCAGCAACTTTGTTGGTCAGATGAGACTTGAGACGTGATGGTACTTTTCGTTTGACGAATAAAGAGATGCGGGGCTGATTCAATCCAGAATTTGCCTTAATCACTGCTGTACTTGATTACAACAAAACAAGTTTTACAAGCAGCAGACTGCGTGTTAACACCGCTGCATTCAACTGTCCTGAAGTTCGGTAATATTTGCGACTTTCCTGTCAGCTCAATGAGTTTAGTAGATAAGTCCTTACTTCTGACTTTACGTTGCAAATCCAATTTTACCACGTCCAGTTCTCCACCTGCGTTTGCTCCCTCCATTCTGAACGCAGGTGGAAAACGTCGATCAGAAGCAGTGTTGGCTTGTGGGTCATGTAGTTCGTTTGACTCGCATTATAGTATATGCTTCTTGGAAAAAAACTACACAATGACGGCGTCGATCCAAGTTTTTTTTTTCTTAAAGTTTAGAACAAACTCTCAGTTTTACATTTCCAAAGACAATTGATCCGAGTTTATTTTCCCTCCTATTGGTTAGCTCCCGCTCCCGTCTGCTCCCGTTCATTTTTTTATCCTGTACCGTCCCAATCACGGGATCTTTACTAATGCTGTCTCCCATGAATCCCGCGACTCGTGGGATTCCCGAAAAAATGTCAGCCTCTAGTTGGCAAGTCGTATCAAAGGATTACTGTTTTCATCTGCTTGAAAAGGCACTTTGAAGAAGGTAAGCAGTGATGTTTGTGTGTGGAGTTTGGCAAACATTGCCTAAACTTCAACAAATGTAAATTTTGAAGTTGTGCAAGTAAGCATCACTGGCATAAACCAATCAAGTCAATCACATATATACATTAGCTCCTACATGTCAAGTTACTTTCTAGAAACTTGAAAGCTTTGGGATCTGCTGAGTCATGAGTTTTTACCAATGGGTTTATGCATTTGGATACGACCTAACATTGTTTAGCGAATATAGTATTATCACTTAGTAGAAATTTATTTATTTTTTGTTTAGTTTTTTTATGTTTTGCAGTTGGAAATTTGTCAGACTTGTCTGACTCTGACCCAGAGATTGTTATTAACAAATCTTCAGTTTGATCTTGCTGATACACTGGTAAGTACAATTTAAAATGTATTTGGTCTGTCCTTGTTTTAGTTGTTCGATGATGCGCCATTTACCTTTTAGTTCAGCTCCGTAGAACTATTTAACTGTTTTTATGTGAAATGTGTTGTGTGTCTTTACTTCAGCCATGGGAAACTCAGGATGAAAGCAGTCCTTTACAAAAAGTGGCTGAAACAGAGTAAGTTATATTTCAAGAATATATCATAGCATGATGTGTGTATGTGTACCAAAAGTATTTTAGCATTTACTGTATTTGCATGCAGTATGTTTTAATGCTATATAATTTGTCCTGTATGTGGTTATTGGAATATATCCTATAAAGTGCTTGTATTGTTGTTTATTTTCTGGATGCTTGTTTGTTTTTTAAGTGTGTAATACACAGGCACGGAAATCTTTATAAGACAACCCTTGATTTCTTCAGTGTCTTGTTCATTTTACTGTCTGGTTCAAATAAAGGTATATTTGTTTAGGCAAATACAATAACAAAAATAGCTCATAGGAGTTTACTTTGAAAACTTATCTCTATTAATTTTCTACAAAATCTGTTGCGAGAATGACCAAAATCACTTCAATAGCTATGATATTACACTGCCAAAAACAGTCCTTTTAGGCATTCCTTGTTTTAATTTCTCTCTTTTGTTTTTAGCCACATGATGCACAGAGGATTTATAGGGCAATAAGATAAACAGAACATAGAAGAAAACGGGGTGGTCTCATCATTTACTCCATGACCGCATATTTTTGTAATATGCTACGATATATGCTTTTCTTTGCCCTCTAAGGAATGGTGTTGGGGATCTTGTGCTTTCAAATGATGCACAACAGGTAATAACTCTTTCTAAGTCTTTTTTTTTTTGCCAATTTTGTTATATTTGTAGCATTTACAGCAATTTTTGGATGTGAGCAGCGGAAAATGCAGAATGTGAACTTTTTTCAACTGACATTCATCTCGCACCACAACCCACAGATTTTCCTCTCCATCCTTTAAACTGTTATATTAAAATAGTTCTAAATTGGTCAAACATTTTTGTGTTTTCAGGTTATACATTTGAATAACAGAAACAACCCAGGCACCCCTGAATGTCTCACTGTCCAGAGCTCCTGTTACAGGTGTGTAGTATCTCCTGTAATTCTTACAGGGGATAAGACTTTTGTCATAAATTGTTTGGGTCTAGAAACTGCATGCTTATGTATTTTTGTTTTCATATATGGTGTGTGCACATTTTCTGTCTGCAGAAACTACACCAACCTGTTTGAACCTATTGTGATTGATGACGAAGACGATGTTGAAGATCTTACTCGTGACAAAGAGAAAGACCTGCCCACAGAAGAACCTGTGTTAGTAATTTAGACATTTTTTATTAAATTAACCAGCACCTGTTCCTGCACATAATCACATTATGCAAAGTTTGATCAATCAGTAAAGAAGTACATTCACTGTGTTTAAAATAATGTTTTTTCTAGAGAAACAAATGTGCAGGCACATGAAATTATTGCACATCTGGCACTGGCAATTGACCACAAGAAGGTCAGCAGGTTCAATATATGTCGGTCAGATGTGTGGGATGGAGCTGTTCGTGGATTTCAACGCAGCACGTATTCTGACAACAACGACATGTTCATCAAGTTTAATGATGATGCTGGCTGCTTTGAAGAAGGGTTGGATACAGGTGGCCCAAGGCGTGAATTCCTCACACTTCTCATGAGCCATCTGAGAACTCGACCCATCTTCGATGGACCCCCAGAAAACATTATCTTGTATGCAATTCAAGAGGTGAGTCTTTTAAGTATAGTGAAGTGGTTGTACTACTAAAATCAAAATTTTCAGAAACATCTGTTCATATTTTTATTATAGGCAGATTTAAGTAGTAACTAACCACAATAATTCTGTGCTCTGTATAACAGCTGCCAGGGAAGATGCGTATTTTTTAGCAGGAAAGATGATTGCTGTATCCATTGTACATGGAGGACCAGCACCACATTTTCTCTCAAAGAACCTGGTCAACTACATAATAGGGAATCCAAGTTTCAGTGCCACTGTAGAAGATGTGAAAGATGAGGAGATAGGGAAAGTTCTCATTGAAGTTATCATTTAAAAATGTGTTATGTTTAGAATTTTTTGTTGTTGTTATAATGACAGGAATGCAGAAATAAGAAAATTAATTGGCCTAAATGCAGAGTCCAACAACTACAATGTTTACCTTCTTTCAGAAAAAATGACGGCTGTATCTCTGGAAGAGCTGTTGATGTTTGCTACAGGTCTGGCAGCACTTCCACCAGCAGGCATAATGCCACCTCCATGCCTCGGGTTTTTAAGTAATTCCCCTTTTCCAGTTGCAAACACCTGTGCAAATACACTGAAGCTGCCACTTTTGGAATCATACATTGTTTTTAAGGCAAACATGGACTTTGGGATCCAGAATGCTCCAGGATTCGGCTGTTATTAAATCTCAAAGGTCAAATGTCAGTGACTGATTCCCGGCCAGTCTAGTTCAGATGCTGTTGGCATACTACCACTGTAAGGTACTATTGTAACACATTGATGCAAAAAAGCCAATTTACTATTTTGCTAAACATTTTTGCCGTTTTTGGTTCTCAGAGCTAAATAGTTTACCCTATAGGCAAGTTAAAACAAATGCTGGACATGTTGCTACAGAGTTTTATTCACCATGTGAAGTGTTAAGTCTGACTTCAGGGTTTAGACTGAATACACAGTTAATTTTAAATGTTTGAATCCACTTGTTGTTTTGTATGTTCTGAATAAATTATCACTTTTCATTTTAGTAGAAGGAACAGGAACCAAAAGATTAAAAACTTAGGTTCAGGTAGTTTGTCTAAAACATGGCTATGTCTTTGAGCAATAAATACTGTTCTGTGGCAGATTCCCAGTCTTGTGGCTGTTGTAGACCATTTTGTTGTACAGCCTGTTGTAGGTATTCCTCAATGTTTTGATCACCACACAATTCAATCGCTTGCCTTGCCTCAGGGAACACATCCAGTTCCCTCTCCTCAACAGCAAATCCACAGTCTCTTGAACCATTTTTGCAAAATCAAAATAGAATTAATAATAGAATTATGAAGGATATTTTCTACATGTACTACAAATAGTTTAAAATGTCAGACTGATTTGCTGGGTAAATGGATGTGTATAAGTTAGAACCAAAATGACAGCTCATAAATTATCAACTGTATCCTGTACAATAATTAAAATATATTTACCAACTTGTGCTATAACAATATTGCATTATTATGTAATGCAAAAGGTGATTTCTTTCTGAGAAGATATCAATTACCTGTGAGGCAAGAGATAGAGTTCATGTGGAATTTCCCCAGGACATGATGCAAGTCTGCTTGGTCGGATCCTGTGTTTGTTTCAGAGGTCTTTGCATTCATACAGGTCTTTCTGCAGAACACTGCTGAAGCAGAATCTCACCTGGCATTGATGTTCGTGGCTTCCATTGAAGTTTCTGCAATCTCGTAGATCTCCAAACAAGTCCATCCAAAACTGAGACCTGGGGATACATTAAATTTAAAATTGTTCTGTTCCTGGTCATTTAATCGTTATTAAAGAAATGTCTACCACTTTCCATTTCTGCTCATATTGGTATTCTATGATAGAAATGTGTGTTAAACAAGATATTGCGTCTATTCCACAGAATTAGCCTAAAAATGTTGGTGTATCTTCTGTCCAGACAGTGGAAAATACTCATTTGCTTATGGTAAGTAATTTTGGGAGCAAACTCAATATGGCATATTTTTTTGCAAACAAAAAAATTTTTAAAAAAATCAATCTGATCAGCTTCCACTGTACATTGCATCTACCAAATGTACCCACCTTCCTTTTCTGAAAAAAAGACCACCGTGACTCGATGCGTTGATTCCCTTGTTGACAATCCGTAACTGTGGCTTGATGATCCAGCATAATAGTCCGTATGCGCATACGAAGGGTACACTGTATTACTGCCATAGTCCCATTCTGGGGTCCCGAGGTCTGTTCGTAGTCTCATTGGTACCACTCCAAAAACTCTTAACACAGTTTATATAATTGAGAGCAATCACAAAGGATTTTTTTTTGATTTCCCACAAACAAGCCACATCATTCTTCTTGAAAAACCATCTATCCCCTTGAGGCCCCAAGCCGAATGGCTTCAGTTTGTCGTAACCTCACATGCCATACTAAATTGGGCCCCGTGGAGTGATATGTGCGTCTCGTAAACCTCCTGCGAGTCCTCAGGGCGATTCCTTGGGGATTCAGCTGTCTCAGCAGTCTCATAACCCCATCACTTTTTGACACGTAGCTTGTGTTTTTTTTGAGAAACTTGCCACATGGTCCGATAGCAGAACAATTGCCCTGGTCCTCTCAGCTCTGTCATAATGGCATGTCTCACCTCATGAAGTGGTGAGTAGTTGCGTCGTCTGTACGCCCCAGCTTCTTTTAAATGCGTTTTCAGCGTACGCACACTAACTGAAACATCATGGTTAGTCCTAAGCATGTCCAGTATCCCCCTCGTATGTATGTCCTGACTCAAAATATTCGTGGATAGCGGTAGCTACATCTGATCACCAGTAATTTTTCATGTTTCAAAAAAACAAGCTAAAGCCCTAGTTTCCGGTTCAAAAGCCAAAAGTGGCGTCATCCAGTCAGAGATTTCCCAGGTTTTCCCACTGGGACCTACCTTTTCCGTTTGGTTAATGTTGTGTTTTAGTTAATGTTGTGTTTTAGTTAATGTTGTTGTGTTTTTTGATTTGTTGTTGTGTTTAGTTAATGTTGTTCCGTTTTTTGAAATGTTGTGTTTTTTGAAAAGTTGTTGCGTTTTATAATTTGTAGTTGTGTTTAGTAACTTGTTGATGTGGTTTGCACTTCAGGGCCACCGTACCAGAGAGCTGCACTGAGAATAAAAACGAGACTTTGGAAAAAACAAAAACTAACTGAAACTGTAAATTAACTGAATTTATAGAGATAATGTGCTTAGTTTTCGTTTGTGTGTCTCATGCATAAGTATGAAGTCTAGTCTCGGGTTGTTGTTTTTTTTTCTCGCTGTGCTGCATTACGCCAGCAGATGGTGGGTATGTCAGTCAAGTCATCTGTGTGGTCCGTCCACACCTAGGGTCATGTCAGCAAAAAAAAAAGTGCCAGTGTCCAAATTGGGATTTGCTTGAATATGACTACGTTTTAGATAAACCAAGTGTCTTGTAGTGTAGGGTGACCAGACGACCCCGATTTAGACGACCTGTCCCAGGCTAAAGCTGTCCATGGAAATGTCCCCAATTTTAGCGTTTTGTGAATAAGAAATGTTGTGTGTGGACTTACTACGGTAGCCGGGGGTAAAAAGCGTGAGTGAGCATGTTGCGCGCAACAACAGCTGTTACGGTAGCTGGTCACACTGCTGTTAACGTTACAGACAGAGTAGAAAAAGAAGAGCTGAGTGCGCCGCCTTCGACTGGGCTGATCCTGGCCGTGATGAAGGTTTGTTTCGCGGTAGGAAACGTTACTAGTGTTGTCAACATTCAAAAAAATGGTAAAAAACTAAAACACAAAAAACAAATGGCTTGGATGTGTTTTGTTTTACTGAAGGTGAGGACACAAATGCTAATAAACCAAGTTTTTATGAACGAACAGATCAGCAAATAGGAACACAAGAGCACAACTCCCTGATTTGAGAAATTGGAGCTAAAGTGTCAACAAGGATTCGTCCAAAGTCAGATGTTTTAGAATTGATTGGTGACCTTTAGTTTATATTTAATGAGTTAGTTATTAGTTGTTTTGCTAATTTATTATAGAAATTTGTGCGCTAAAGGGGTGTTTTCCACTCAGTTTGGACATATCATATTTTTATAGTTTATTTATAAATAAATATTTTAAAATTAATGAAACTGTAACTGTACCAATGTTTTCATTATATCTTGATAACTTTTATTTCTTTTAATCTTTGAGCTGGAAATGTCCCTGGATTTGATTTCAGAAAAAAAGACTAAAACTATAACTGAAACTAATAAAAACTGAACTGAAACTAAGCATTTTCAAAAAATAAAAACTAAACAAAAATAGCAAACAAATGCTAAAAACTAATTAAAATTTAAATAGAATTGAAAATGTGAAGTCAAACCTAAATAAAAACAATAATTGCAAAACTATTAAAACCTTGGTCCAGATAAGTTAAAATGCGGACGCCTGTTTCTTTGAGAGGTGCTGCCTCCACATATTTTGTAAAGGTGCGAGGTGCTAGAGACAGACCGAAAGGCAGTATGAGGTACTCGTAAGCCCTGCCCTCAAAGGCAAATCTCAGAAGCTGTCTATGGTCCGGGTGTATCGGTACGTGAAAGTAAGCGTCTGTCAGGTTGATCGTGGCGAACCAATCGCCCGGGCTGATTGCACTCTGAAGCTTCTTGAGTGTTAACATTTTTAAGATCTTTGTTCGGAGGTATTTGTTCAGAATTCTCAAGTCCAGGATTGGACGAAGTCCGCCCCCTTTTTTCGGAATGAAATAACAGCTTTACCAACCTCTGTCCGTCTCCGACTCAGGAACAGCACGCAAAGCTCCTTTTGCCAACAGCGTATTTATTTCCTCTCTCAGAACCTCTGCTGCTCTGGCCAATAAAATGGGGTGGTCTCTGGCGGAACTAGAAGCGGTAACACATAGCAACAGTCATCACCCAAGGTTGGAATGCGCATGCACGCCACCTGTGGACATGTGCAGCTAGGTGACCGACCTTCAGCACTGTTGGCAGGAGGGTGTTGCCCTCACCTGACGTGCGAGAGAGGTGAAGCCTCATTTGGCTGTCGCCTGTAACCATTTGATTTTGACTTTTTTTCATAGAAAAAGCTGTCTTTATTGAAATGTTTGGAGCATACATACAAACATTTTGAACAACTGTAGTGATCAGAAAAACATTCAACGCACCCAAACTGGGTGTTTTTAGTGGAAATGTGTTTGTGGGGAAATTGTGTTTAGGAGACTGTGTGGGGGAAACGTAGCGCCTCTTGGGACTGGGAACAAAACCAGCAAAACATCTTTTGGGCGGCAGCCAGTGAAAACTGGCAAACATGTCTCCCTGCTCCTGAGAACCCTGGATCTTGAGTCCCACAGCTAGGAGAACTGTGTCTTCTTCTTTCAGGATGTTGAGTCCCTCTGGAGCCCCGGAGGAGGACCCTTGATCCAGGCCGTCTTTCAAAGAGTTTGGCCACGGTTCTGTGGCTGGGCCGTCTGAGGGCTCAAGCTGGGTGGGGGTGGTGGTACAGCCAGTTTGTGAGTGCCCGAGCTGGATTTGGGTCTCACATCATGTCTGGGGATGATACAGCGCAGCGCTTAGGCCTTCTTTTATCTTAGCTTAAATTTTGCCTGTATAGTGTCGAGAGATTGCCCAAATAGCCCGTTCATCCAGGTAGGTCTGTCCCAATCCGGGATGTCAGAGAGCGTCAGCCACAGGTGTCTTTTTGCAACCACCGTTGATGCCATCCCTCTGCTCAGGAAGAGCGCTGCACAGCAGGATACACGGAGGATGTAGTCAGCGGTGAGTCTCAGCTCATTCAAGAGCAGCATCAGAGGGCTCTCCAGCGGTGTTTGGGTTCCGAGCTCAGCCAAGCGCATAGCATAGTATGTCTGCCGTGGTTGCTTGAGCTCTGTAGATTTTTTCTAATTGGGCAGCGGAGAACCTACAGTGCTGAGACGGAAGCGATGTTGGACCCCCCACACCATGATTTTGGGACCGGGCCAGATACGCTGCCAAAGATGGTTCCACAGGCGGAATATTCACCAGCCCGGCTTTTTCGACGCCTTCCAGGTCCAGATACTGTCCATAACCCGGCACCGTGACACGGGTGGACAGTGGCTTTTTCCACGAAGACGTCAACTCAGAAACAAAGTCTAGGAACATGGGTAGATGGTGCTTGACTGCGGCCGGCTCCGAGGGGAGATAAAACCCGGCTAATTGCGATGGCTTCTCCGCAGGAGGTGGGGAGGGCTATTCCACGTCCAGGGTATCAGCTACATGATGATAAAGGGAGAAAAAAAGACTGTCGCCCGGGTCTGCTGGCACAGCAGTAGCAGCTTGACCCAGCAGAGATCCTCATCATCGGACAGGCAATGAACATCCAAACCTATGTCCAACACGTCCTCTTCTCCCTGAAGGGGTTCTAGTTGAAGCTGAGGACCAGCACCTTCATTTTGGGCTAACCCATCAACATACTCCATACGGTCCACCCAGCTGGAAGCGGGGACTCCGACCGAAAAGCCGTCCTCGTCGGAATGGGACAAAACTGGGTTTCCCGACTCGGAGAGCAGTGGGTCTCGCCGTGAGACAGCAGCCTCTCCCAGCACTTTTTCAAGAAATTTAACCCGTCTCTCCAGGGTCGAGCGTTGAAGCTGGTGACGGAATGCACATACTTCAGGCCCCCAACAGCTCTATGAGCATAAACGATCCCAAGACAGATGGAACAAGCCTCATGCTGGTCCAAGAAGCCGCATCCCGTGGACAGGGACGAATAGACTTCTGGTTCACTTCTGTTAGCTTTGTGCTCATCCCGAACCATGAAAGCCAGACCAAACTGCTTGAAATTAGCCTTTCACGGGTCTATTGTTCCATAACTGACCCAATAATCAGATGAAGTCTTTCATCAAATCCTACTTGATACTGGCGGAGGTTTGCTGAAGAACTCGTTCTTGAAGTGCTTCGTGCAAACAAAGAGGAATTTCCCCACTGTTGTAGGTACATTTCTTTGAGAAATAAAATTTAACCAGACATTTTAAAGAGGTTGTGATGCT
Organism: Crenichthys baileyi; assembly: GCA_036173005.1. Taxonomy (NCBI): domain Eukaryota; kingdom Metazoa; phylum Chordata; class Actinopteri; order Cyprinodontiformes; family Goodeidae; genus Crenichthys; species Crenichthys baileyi. Next base: position 29,906 of record JAHHUM010002027.1, read on the forward strand.
GGGGGACGGTGTCATGAATTGGTTGGGTTAATACACCCCACAACCGAACATTTAGAATTATCCACTTGCAGCTTTGGACTACAAAATCGCAGCGAGAAATAAAGATGGCAGATAAGCGACATTAATAAGCCAGAAGTCCGTGGCCTTGTTTAGTAGTTCAGCAACAAATATTGTGATGTAGTTCATGAAATGAAATAGAGAAAAGAGAAAACTGAATGGATTGAAAAATATTTTCCAAACAGAATATAAAGATATTTAGGCAGCATTGAAGAGACTAAATTCAACTTTTCTGCACTTGTACAGACTCCAAATACACAACAAAATCTATTTTAGGGCGAAAAAGTGGATTTTGCATGACATGTGCCCTTTAAGTAAATACTGTATTAAACGTTTTATTGGTGTTATGGAATATTCGGTTCTCTGAGAAATTTAATTTTGGGTATTCATAAAATGAAAACCACAATCATTAAAAATTAACAGAAATACATGTTTAAAATGTATCACTGTGTGTGTAACAAATCTATAAGTTTAACTTTTGAACTGTAAGTTATTCTTTCAGTTATATTTTAATTTGTTAAGATGCATCTCTTGAAGTATTTCACGTGTGTGTTAGAGTCAAATACAAACTTCAGGTTTTTTACTAATTTCTGAAGTGAAGAATTTTTTTTGAGATACATAAATTTTATCCTTTTCAAACAATTAATTTAAATGTATTATTTTGCATAAAGCTAAATTTAAAATTTAAAGCAGTTGGCCGCATTACAATGCTTAACTGATTTAGGTATTTTAATGCTTTGTATATACTCAACTTAAGCTAATTTTCAGTGTATTCTGATATACCAAACTTTAACAATTTTATACTGAAGTCTATGCACTTTGAGTGGTCTGAAAAAGCACTGTAATTGCATTCCAATTGTGAAAATGTTTCCTTATAGCTTTATTTTAAATCTTTCTTAAAACATACAATCGTTAGTGCATGTGACAATATTCCAGGCGTTCTGATGACTTGTCATTTTTGTGTGCTGAAAAATGACCACCCTTTCTTTATATTTGTGTGCAACAGAATTTATGATACTGGCCAAAAAGCACAAAAAGGATAGTTTACTTTAAAAGCACATGCATCCTACCCGCGTCTAGTTTCATTTCATTCCATTGCAGCTTTTATCTGCTAGGAAGAAGTGTACCTTTTCATTTTACCTTTTTACATGAGTGCCAAATGCATTGAATGAAACAAATTATACTCCATCAAATGCATTTTCAGGGTTGCAGCTGGACCTAAAGACTTCCATTCCAATGTTATGCAGGTCTAGGTTGTTGCAGAGAAAGTGGTAGCGTTCCTCGGTGGGGCAGATAGGATTTCAAAGAGGTGACTCAGAAGAGCTTTGGTGTCAAGAATTTCCAGATTTCCCTGAACAGTTGTCGAAAATGGGTGTACCTTGAAAGCAATTTCCCCCTATTATGTCTTGTCCAAAAAGGACAAACAAAACAGATAGAACACTGAGACTTTGTATTTGGCAAAGTGGCAATCTACATGTCTTTTAATCTATTACTGAATGGGTCTTTAAGTAGTAAAAGTCCTACTATTATCAGGGCACATTATTCAAGTACTCTCAAGCAGTATCGTTTGTATTTGTGTGGATAGAGTTGTGGAAAAAGGAGACACTAAAGACACCCTTGAGAGAAAATGTGGTTCTTTTTCCCTGAAATGCCAAAAGTTTGCCCCTAAAACATAAAAATGTTAGATCATCTGTAAAACCATTTATTCTGAAAAAGAACTGGTACCTGCAATATGACAATGGCCTAAAAATAACAGAAAAACACAAAGAACTGGGTGAGAATTTAGTAATGTAAAGACCTGGTAGAGTAAAAGTCCAGATCTTAATGTAATTGAGATGCTGTGAGGTGACTTGGCTGTACATGCAAGAAACCCAGAGCTGACCCAAAGTTGAACTGGGCCTTAAGCAGATTCTGATTTGGGCCCCCTCTTCCTATTATGAACATCACCAACACTCACAGCGTTTCAATATAGATTTGATGAAATCTGGGAGGGGGGCAATTTTATGGTGCTAAAAGGTAATAATAGATTATAATTGGATAATTATCTGCTAAGATGTATTTGTGAACAAACCAAGCTCAAACATAAGGAAAATATTAAACCTGTTGCATTAGATTGTAACCATGTTAACACAACAAACAATAGAGATCCTTCTTTGCACTTTTACAAAATAAACATGCTAATTCATTTAAATATTAAAGTTTTAACAGGTTAAAATATTTTAAAGGATTCTCATTGTCAATAAACAAATATAAACATTTGTTATCAATAGTTTGTGCTAAATGGGAGTCCCCTTATGGTTTGGGGCCCCTAAGCAGCAGCTTAGTTTGCTTATGCCATAGGCCGGCTCTGAAGAGGCCCCTCAAACATTTCACAGCTGAAAGGGAAGAGTGGGGCAAACCTTCGTCAGACCGATGTCAGGGACTGGTGGTTGACTACCAGAATCGTCTCACTTATGTTATTTAAGCCAAAGGAGATAACACTAGCTACAGTATTAGGAAGTAGGGTGTTCTAACTTTTTTTCTCAGATGGGATACACATTTTTTCTTCTTTTATGAAATTAGTAAAAGGAGGTTATTTTTAATTGTTAGCGTGCAATTAAACATGTACTTCTAGAGATAAACACAAATGAAAATCAGACAATATGTGAACTTTTGACTTCACTGTATTTAGAGTCATATTTATAGTTTTGCATGCAACATAACAAACAGTAGACTTACTTTGCTATACAGATGTGATATGTGCATTTTCAGTATGTGCTCCTTTTAACTTATGAGTATGTGAAGTACAAACTGAACAACTCTAAAGCACTCTTATATTATAGGCTTGAAATAACCCGCTTGGAAAAACAATGTGAGCTTTAAACATTCCACATTTATTTTACAGAAGGATAATGTATCAGCATGAGAACTATATTGCAAGTTGGCCAGGTCGGAGCTAACATCTATGGACAGATGGCTGGCTCCAGTATATTGCTTGGCTCGTTGCCTGAATATCCACTTGCTTAAAAAGCACGGCGTAAGCTTCAGCAGAGCCCTTAAGCTGCAGTCTCGGCTGCATCTTATGTTTGGCATGTTGATATTTTCTTCCAAGGAAAGAGTTTGATTTAAATGTATCATACAAGTGTTTGATGCTGCTTCGTTAGAGTCACATTTCTTACTCCACAGCCTATCACGTCAGCTATTCTTCACGTGACTTAAACTTTTGTGTTTATTTTGCCTGCTTCAGAACATTGTTGTGTACTTGGTTATGTCTCATGCCTGTTGCTGCTTAGATTTATGAGATTTTCCTTTAAATGTTAAATCTATCACTCTCAAATGAAATCCTTTCCGATAACACTTCTGTTCCTAGTGAGAAGCAACACTTAAGAGGGGATGTCCTGTAGCCTATTTGTCCGGTGCTAGGTGAGCCCCAGAAACCAAGGCTCAGTCATCAGGTACCCTCTGGGAAGCTTGTCCCACCAGGCCTGGAACTGGAAGTGTGCCCATTTCTCACAAATATGTCAGACTGCGTGGTCTACCATCACTGTGGTTGCCATTGGTCTGACCTCTCCTATAAGCCCATGGGAGACCCTACCAGGAGCCAAAGACATAGACAACATATGTCAGGAATTTCTTAAAAATGTGATTTTAACCCAGGAGACAGGTGACTGAAGAAAGCTTTCTCTGTAAGGTGGTTAACCTCAACCTTAGAGATAAGGTAAGGAGCTCCTTTATCCAAGGAGAGCTTGTAGTTGAGTTACTGTCACTTAGACCTGTTACCCACCTGACCTAATCTAGGGCTGCACGACATAAGAATATCCTGCGATGGCAAATGTTATTAAATATTGCAGTTATGATAAATATTGAGATAAGTGAACATCTTCCTTACCATTCTATTTCTCATCCGGGCTTCCAAAACTCTCTCTGTGACCTTTAGCATGTTGGCCACTATCATCTGTGTCAGGTGTGGGCATCTAGCAGGTTGAATAATACACTGCCTTGCAAAGCCTGAGCTCATGACACTTGGAATACACTTTCTGAGCTCATGACCAAACAGAAATTGTCAAAATACTAGTAGAAACATGCAAGGAACTGGTCAGCAATTAAAAGAATGGTTATACTACTGGAATGTCAATAGCAATTATCAAAAAATAACAATTGTTTTCATAAAATGTAATAGATAGAATTTTTTTTTTCAAAACTGATCCCATTTTACATTTTTTTATCATCAAATACAAACCTCTTGGCTGAATTAAAAAAACAAATTTAAATTCAAATCTGATTTATAAATAATTTTTGGCTAACTGTATGTCAGCTGGGGTTCGGCTACGTAGGATGTGTTTAGGTCCGTTCAGCAGATCAGGTCCATTTAATGACCTTGCTGAAATATAAATGTGAAATGTAACAAGCTATAACTGGGCCAAGTTTGGTTGCCTGCTGCTGCTTTTTTATTTTTAAAACTCTGCCTGTTTGTGTTTGCATTCAAGTCAGCACTTGTGCACATCACCTCCTCCGTATTTGGACAAAAACAAAGAAAATTCTCAGTAGCAACTGTGGAGAAGGGAGGGAGGACTAGAGGGAGGCACTGTTGCTTCATTCAGCATGGCCCTATGTCGTTGTTTGAAGTCTCAGGTTTTCTCCCTGACTTTGATCCTTCCATCTGTCTCTCTGAATCTGACCACTGTTTCTCTCAGAGCAGATGTAATGTGGTTGTGCTTAACAGCGTATTTGGAAGTTCTGGGTTTATGTCTTTTATGTTTGTATAATTCAAAATGTGAAAAGGATTTATATTTTATGACACTGACAAGAAACAAAAAACTTGCCTCACTCTCTGTCTTCCTCTGGCTATCCCTGAGTATTATGGTTTTTATGACAACATAATCATAAAACATACAATCGTGAGTGCATGTGACAATACTCGAGGCGTTCTGATGACTTTTGTGTGCTGAAAAATGACCACACGTGTTGTTCTAACTGAGCTCCAGCACAAATAAAGGCACACAAACACACACATACTATATAGCGACAGGCAACATTTAAACAAGGAAAAGCAAAATTAATTTTCAGTCAACGTGTAAAAGTAAAATGCAAAAAATAAACAAATGAAAACAACCGAAACTTTAACGCACTACAGTAGTGCGGAGAATGCGTTGGACTGTGGTTGTGAGCTGAGTCAAAACGTTTTGGATTTACTGATCTTTTTACGTCCCGTCTATTGTCTGTGGTCATGAGATAGGTATCTCTAAAAATGAGCTGGAGATTGGCTCTGGGGGGATAACTGGGCTCTCCTTCCTGGACTTCTCACCCCTCTACCCCACACGATCTTGGATAAGTGAAAGAGATAGGATGGGTGACATCATCCTGGAGGATGATGTGGATGCGAAAAATTGAGAGTACATTATTCTGATTTTCTCCAAATAAGATATTTTTTTGGCACCTCCACAATGTCACACAGCCTGTGTCATTAGCATTAAGGCTTAAGCCTGTGAAATGTATAATCTTCAGTTTTCAATGTGTGATTTTTGTCTGCAAAAGCATTTATTTTTCAGAGGATAATTTTTACATCTTTTATGCCACATTCCTTGATGTGGAACATCTCAATAAATGCAAACATGTGAAAAATCAGTTTCTGGCATATCATCTGATAATTCTATTCTGTTTATTTTCAGGATGCAGGTTTTTCTATCATGGTTCTTTTTGTGAAAATCTATTAATCAGGAATTACATTAGCAGTGCCCTGCAAGCATATTCATACTCCTTGAACTGTATCCCTGAACTGCCTGCTGTTTTCCTTGGTCTTCAAAATGCTGTTATTCACTAATATTCTTTGAAAAACTTCTGAGGCATCACAGAAAAACAGTTTTTTATTAAAATTAAGTAACATAAAGTTGAACTGACGATTGTGACAATGGATTTTATTGTGGGTTGTGCAAGTAAAGGGGGCGGAATACAATTAAAACCACAATTTCGGATTTATTTGTGACAAAATTTGAAAACCTTTTAAAATTTTTCCTTTGAATTCACAATTATGCTTGCGATTGTATTAGTCTGCATCACATAACAGCCTAAATAAATAAATAGAAATTTGTGCTTTTAATGAAACAAAATGAGGAAAAAATACATTTGCAAGGCGTGAAACAACAGAGCTGCAATTTTATTTCCAGGTGAATCAAACGGAGCATTTCTATGTTGTTGTGCAGGAATGTAATTTGCTAAGCACTGCTGGTGGTCATTCGGATTAATGAATGTTAAATGTGAATAACTGTCTGATCATTTACATATGTGAGTAATAAGGTCTCGAATTTTTAGCTGATGCACAGCCATGTGGAAACACATTTAACCTTCTTTTACCACCTATGTGCCTCCCGTGCACATGGGTTATGGTATGATAGTAATTATAACCCTCAGCAGGGCTAAACAATTTTAAGGCTTAATATCTGACAAAACCATTTTCAGGACTGTGCTTCAGGCTAGCGCTAATGGAGGTCTGGCAGAGCAATCAGGTGTACCGTTGATAAATGGCCTATTATATTGTTCTTAGCATTTACTGCCCTATTTTGCAGTGTACACAATAAATTATCCCCAGCGTTAGTCGCTCTTGTAAATTTGCAGTCACACACCAGGAACAGCCTTAGGAACTGTGCGTCCTAGTTGCAAGCCCCCAGAGAGTTCAGAGAATTGATTGGGAATGAAGTGTAGCATGTGCTGGGCTGTCCTAGTAAGCTCCAGCTGAAAGCTGTTACGGTGTGGTTTTGGGTTGCACCAAAGTGCAGACAAGAGCTTGGGAAGCACATTTTAAGCAGTCTTCAGCTTTAATTCAAAGGGTCAAAAACATAACAAAAAACACTGCAGGTACTAACCAGAGTTAGATCCAAACACTTACATGGACACTGCAGGAACTCATGGCATGGACAAGGGTAGTACATAGAGAAGTGAATCAGGGAACCCACAAAACATAATGAAACAAACAAACTAATATGCAGAGAGAGAACAAAGGCAGGTAATCAAAGGAACTAAGGACAGGTGAGGCGAGGAGGCAGGAAGGCAGAGGGAACAGGTGAACCTAAAACAACTAATTAACAACACAATGAGCAGACCTAAAACAAAAATATAAACAGAGATAAATAAAACATAAGAATCAAGAATAAACATGAACTAAAGGAAACTGAGATATTTGAGGGAACACAACAACCTAAGGCCTAAACACTTAACAAAATAGGAACCAAAAGGGAACCCTGACTAAAAAGTAAACAAACCCAAACAAACACTGACTGAACCAAACTGAGGATGAAGCAGAGGAGAACACACTGGGAGGCAGAAGAAAACCAGAACTGTAGGAAAAACAGAAAACATGAATACAAAACCGTAACCAAGAAACCTCTGGTTAACAGTAAACAAAACAAAAACAAAGTCCAAAATGTCACATCCTGACAAAAGTAAAATTCTTACATTTATTATTTTTTCAGTATTTTCACCTCCACTATCAAAGTCTGAAGGTTCCTGTCACCATCCTGCAAGGCAGGACACAGGTGCCTTTTACTGTGGTCACAGCATCACAGTCTGTATCTGGAGTCAGAAGCCTATAGTGATGAATGTGCTCTGTCTAGTTTATTGTGTAACATTGTTCTGAGGGCCTAATTTGCCTGAGGCAAAAAGCCTCTGAGGAAGAGGAGTAATTCCAGCCCCTGGCAAGCAGACAGATGACGAAAACCCTATGTTATCCACAACTTTTCACAGCAGGTAATTTTAAAGTTCTTTGTTTATAGCCATTGTGTTATGTTAAAATCACTTTAAATTCAAATTTACATGCACACAAAGATACATTTAAATAGGGTCTATTCAGTGGAACTGCTTACAAGAGAATGTGGTTCACCAAGAGTGGCATTTAAAACTGTATATAATTGACTGTTTAAACTTGCTTTACTAAATAGAATATGCTATTTTTAATGTTTCTTTTTTCCCTCTCTGTGCATCAGTTGTTTTTTTTGTGTGATTCCTCTGTCATTTGGCCTTGCTTTAGCCTAGGTTTCAGATGGTTTACCACTGATCAATAAATTCCTGAAATATATTAACAGGTTTAGCAGAAACAGCTAGGGATTTTATCATTTCACTCTGGAACTGTGTACGCATAATTCCTCACTGTAGTTGTTGGTTCATCAACATCCCAGTGGTGCCGGTGTGTTACAATGTGGATAAAATAATGGGGGCTGTCTCAACATTCACCTAGACGGCTGAAAATTGGAAATAGTTAGGGGTTCAAACAGGACAATTATCCTCAAACACACATCAACACTGGTCTGGATATCAAGCTCCTAGAATGGCCTTCCCAATGTTGCTGAAAATGAGTTCACTATGCTTCATAGGGTGTTCTGTTGCAGGAAACCAATCAGTTTCATGAAACTCCAGCAATTCAGCCAAACACAGTGGTCAAATGTCAAGCAAGAATAATGCCAGAATAACTTGCTAAGGGACCCATATTATTAAAATGGGTCAATGTACTGTTGTGTTCAAAAGGTATCAAACCCCATCCAGATTTATCCTTATTTTGCTCTTTTATCAAGTAAATCTTTCAGATCCATCCATCCATCCATCCATCCATCCATCCATCATCCATCCATCCATCCATCCATCCATCCATCCATCCATCCATCCATCCATCCATCCGAGTACTTTATCTTGGTTTGAACTATACATGATTTTCTTTCTTTAATTAAAGGAATGTTCTTTTTCTGCATCCGCTGTCAAACATGGGCCTCCTGCTATTTATCTTATATCTGTTGCCTTTGATTGTATTGTTCAGCTAATGATATCCACAAGTTTTTTCCAAGTAAGTGAGATTCTCATACTCGTACTCCTCCGCTTTATCCGGGACCAGGTCGCGGGGGCAGCAGACTCAGCAGAGATGCCCAGACGTCCCTCTCCCCAGACACCTCCTCCAGCTCCTCCGGGGGGAGCCCAAGGCGTTCCCAGGCCAGCCGAGAGACATAGTCCCTCCAGCATGTTCTGGGCTGTCCCCTGGGCCTCCTCCTGGTGGGAAATGCCTGGAACACCTCCCGAGGAAGGCGTCCAGGAGGCACACGATATAGATGCCCAAGCCACCTCAACTGGCTCCTCTCGATGTGGAGGAGCAGCGGCTCTACTCCGAGCCCCTCCCGGATGGCGGAGCTCCTCACCCTATCTCTAAGGGAGTGCCCGGCCACCCTACAGAGGAAGCTCATTTCGGTCATGACCCAAAGTTTGTGGCCATAAGTGAGGGTAGGAACGTAGACCGACCGGTAAATCGAGAGCTTCGCTTTTCTGCTCAGCTCTCTCTCCACCACAGCGGACCAGCACAGTGCCCCCATTACTGCGGCAGCCGCACCGATCCGTCTGTCGATCTCCCACTCCATTCTTCCCTCACTCGTGAACAAGACCCCGAGATACTTGAACTCCTCCACTTGAGGCAGGAACTCCCCTCCAACCTGAAGAGGACAAGCCACCCTTTTCTGGTTGAGAACCATGGCCTCGGACTTGGAGGAGCTGATCTTCATCCCAGCCACTTCACACTCGGCTGCGAACCGCCCCAGCGCATGCTGTAGGTCTTGGCTAGAGGGGGCCAGCAGGACCACGTCATCTGCAAAAAGAAGAGACGAAATCCACTGGTCCCCAAACCAGACCCCCTCCGGCCCTTGGCTGCACCTAGAAATATCCTGTCCATAAAAGTTATGAACAGGACCGGTGACAAAGGGCAGCCCTGCCAGAGTCCAACATGCACCGGGAACAGGTGCATGTTGCCAGCAATGCGAACCAAACTCCTGCTCCGCTTGTACAGAGACCGGATGGCCCCTAATAAAGGGCCCCCGATTCCATACTCCTGGAGCCCTCCCCACGGGGCACCTTGAGGGACACAGTCGAATGCCTTCTCCAGGTCCACAAAACACATGTGGACCGGTTAGGCAAACTTCCATGAACCCTTGAGTACCCTGTAGAGGGTATAAAGCTGGTCCAGTGTTCCACGGACGAAAACCACACTGCTCCTCCTGAAGCCGAGGTTCGACTATCGGACGGACTCTCCTCTCCAATACCCTGGCATAGGCCTTACCAGGGAGGCTGAGGAGTGTGATCCCCCTGTAGTTGGAACACACCCTCCGGTCACCCTTCCTATGAAGAGGGACCACCAGCTGGTGTGAAGCTGACACCTCACCTACTTGAAAAATTCCGGCAAATAGACAGAGTGGGCTCAGTTTTTAGTGCTTCGTTTGTGCAGGTTTGTGCCGTTGAAATTTTCGTTTGTGCTGTTTTGGTTTCTGAGATATTATAAGGTTTAATTTCAGCCGATGACGTCACCATCCCCCCATTTTGCTCCGAATTGAACCAGAGTGGCTCATTTTTTAGTCCTTCGTTTGTGCAGGTTTGTGCCGTTGAAATTTTCGTTTGTGCTGTTTTCTTCTCTTTTTTTGATTTAGTTTATTGATGGTTGGCAAGGAAATTGGTGCATTACCGTAACCGACTGGTATGGTGTGTGAACCAGAATGTCACTCAGGGGTTATATGTGTAACTTTGAATAACAAAATACTCACTGATAATTTTTCATTTTTGTGATTTTTCCTAATATATCAACTAAATCTAGTTTTAATTCTTTTGTGCTGCTCACCGGTCAGCATCATGTTTTACTTTCAGGCGATAGCATGACTTCACCTAAATAGGAGACGATGAATTTCACCTACTGCAGGCTGTTATTACTGTCTTGGTTCAGCGTCGGATGTGTTCCGGCACTTTCTTGTCAGCAATTCAGTCAGCGTGCAGTTGTCGGATGTTGTCAACGCAGAAAAGGACAAACGGTAAGTCTTTTATTTCTCTTCGTTGAAAAACAGTGACATTACAACTTTTTTTTAATTTTACGGGTCCAGTCCACCCTCCCACGGCATTTTTTTGTTTTGTTTTGTTTTTTGGGTGAAATTAACCACCACTCAACTTTATTGATATAGATGTTTTTCTGTGAAATGTTTCTTATTTAACAAGTTTCAAGTGTTATGAGTAGCCTATGCCTTTTCTAAGCAATGGAGGTTCCCACATTCGTGTAGATAAAGGAGCATTCCACAACTGCAGAACATGAGGTGGACACATGACCAATATATTCATAGTTGGACAATATTTCCCATCCCATGCATGAAGCTAGTAAAGACATGGAGAGGTCCTTTAGCCTAAGTGAAGCTTTACCTTAAGTGGATAAAAGTACTTTTTTGCAGATCAGAGCTGCTGTTAGACTTTATAGGCTAACCATCACTGCTTCCAACAAACAATAGGTTTTCTACTTTCGTTTTGTGATTGTTTTTTGCAGTTTGTTTCTTATGGCTTTTAGTTTGGGTAAGTTTTCTACTTTTTTAGGGAAATACGAACCTGTATACTTTCATTGCCTTGTGGTCTGGTGCTGACACGCTCAAATTTCCCTATTGTGGAATAATAAAGGTTTTCTATTCTAATTAATTGAGAGAGGTAACCATGAACCATTACTTCTGAGATCAGGCATTACAATTACAATTATTACTTTTGAAGAGGGGGACCATTACTCCTGTCCAATGTGGTACGTAACTTGCTAGTCTTATTATGTGTGGAACAATATCAGGGAGGAAATGGATGTAATCCCTATCCCCATTGGCTGCAGTGAGTGACCTGCTCTCCTCGCATATGTTTGATACCCAGCCACGTAGGTCAGTCTGGATCTCGTCAAAAGGATCCAATTGATACGCTTCCTTTGTGTCTTCAGCTGGAATGATGATGGAGTCTTTTGTGATCTGGGTTTTTAGATATTTTTTGCACATCTCTGATTCGAGAGGGACTCCAGAACTATCATCACCCTCTGCCTCACTGAGGGCCACAACAGTGATGGCATGTATTAGCTGTTTTGCATGGTCCAAGCACTGTGATTGAAGAAGCTTTGCTATTGCCCTGACAAAGAAATCTTTGACACGGTGTGACTTGTTTTTCAGGCAGTCCCACTGACAGATCATCTTTATGCAGTGTGCCACATCAACCCTGATAAAACAAGGAGGGAGTTTTGCAGACTGGTTCCCAAGTAGTACACGGAAGCATTCTTTAATGTATGTCTTCAGATCGGGGTAAGGAGTAAAGGCCTTCACCAGAGCACCAAGAATAGCCAGAGAAAAGTCACTCAAGGCTTCCTTTGGTAGAGCAGTACCTGTACGAAGCCATTCTGTCAGCCATGTTGCAATTGCATTAGCGTAGTGTCTCTCTGACAGCATTTGCACAACTGGGACTGAGCAGTTGTCCCCTGTCAGAACGCCTTAATATAAGAAGATGTGGCCCGATGTACCAGCTGGTCTCACCAGTCTTCTCACAACTGAGCCAGTTGCATCAAAGCAAGCTACTGAGGAGCATTTTTTGGACAATGCGTTATACACATGTTGCTGTGTTTGACTCCAATAGTGGCAGAAGAACTTGTCTAGACCAACGTCTCTTATACTATCACTGTGAGGTGTGCTATATTTTAATAACTGCAAAGACAAAATGGGATATTTGTCACCTAATTCCAAATCTCTTCTCTCCTGCTTAGCTTTTCGTAGGGTGGCCAAATTTGGAAGGTGACTTGGCTCAGCATATCCAATATCCAACAAATCTGATGCCTTCGCTGACCTCCATACAGCCGGCTTCATCCTGCCCTCACACAGCTCTTTTGAAATCTGTGCACGAAGGTTTCTAGACATGAACTTCTTGGATTGCCTAGTGTGCAGGGAGATATCAGTGTCTTTGATGGAACACTGAAGCAGCATTGGGCTGTTTACTGTTAGCTCTCCAGCACAAGTCATTTTATAATGGGCTTGACACTCTTTACAGAAGCCTTTGATATCTATGTAGTTGCTTGTGACAGTTGGATAAACTTTTGCTCTCTGGAACACAAGTGTACATGTGCTTTTGATCTTTTTCCAAATCAGATGGTTAATTACATGTGCCAGGCTTCAAAATCATATATTCCCTTCTGCCAGATGATGAAAACTTGTCATTATATTCCACTTTCCACAAATTTGATCCATTCCTCAAAAGGAACTTCAAGCTGAAAACCTGAGCAGTCCTCTTGTCAAGGAGAAATGGAGCCAGAGTCAAACTCTGTGGCCACACTGCTCTCACAATCAGTTTCCTGCTCACTGATCTCCAAACATGACCAGAAGTTGTGTCTGTGACTTTACAAAAGTGTACAGGCCTTTTGGAGACATCTTGTTTTCCAGCTGCTGACTTAATTCTGTCCAAATAGTGGCAGCTGGAGTGGCTATTTTGCCATTTAGAAGGATAGCCTCTTTTGAAGTGCAGAGAACTGCAAAAAGGGAATCCCTGTCCATTGATGGCTGTCGAGGCATCTAGTTAAAGAATAAAAAGGCTTTGTTTATTATTAATCAAAATATTATTCTGGCCTATATAATCTCCCATAGCCACCTGCACAAACGAAGCACTAAAAAATGAGCCCACTCCGGTTCAATTTGGAGCAAAATGGGGGGATGGTGACATCATCGGCCGAAATTAAACCTTATAATATCTCAGAAACCAAAACAGCACAAACGAAAATTTCAACGGCACAAACCTGCACAAACAAAGCACTAACCATTCTGTCTATTTGCCGGAATTTTTCAGGTGGGTAGGGTGTCAGCTTCATGCAGCTGGGACCACCACCCCAGTCTGCCAGTCCAGAGGCACTGTCCCAGATCGGCACGCAATGTTGAAGAGGCGTGTCAACCATGTCAGCCCTACAACATCCAGAGGCTTGAGGTACTCAGGGCGGATCTCATCCACCCCTGAAGCCCTGCCACAGTGGAGCTTTTTAACCACCTTGGTGACTTCAGCCTGTATGATGAAAGAGTCTAACCCCGAGTCCCCAGCCTCTGTTTCCACCAGGGAACGCGTGATGGCAGGATTGAGGAGATCCTCGAAGTACTCCTTTCACCGCCCGATAATGTCCCCAGTCGAGGTCAGCAGCCTCCCACCCCCACTGTAAACAGTGTTGGCGAAGCCCTGCTTCCCCCTCCTGAGGCGCCGGACGGTTTGCCAGAATCGCTTCGAGGCCAACCGGTGGTCCTTCTCCATGGCCTCACCGAACTCCTCCCAGGCCCGGGTTTTTGCCTCTGCCACAGCCCGGGCCGCGGCACGCTTGGCCTCATGGTACCCGTCTCAGGAATCCCACAAGCCAACCACAGCCGATAGGACTCCTTCTTCAGCTTGACAGCGTCCCTTACTGCCGGTGTCCACCACCGGGTTTGGGGATTGCCACGACAGCACTACAGACCTTATGGCCAAAGCTACGGGGAGCAGCATCGACAATAGATGCGGAGAACATGGTCCACTCGGACTCTATGTCTCCAACATCACCCGGAATCTGATCAAAGCTCGCCCGGAGGTGGGAGTTGAATACATCCCTGGGCGAGGACCCTACCAGATGTTCCTAGCAGACCCTCAATATGCGCTTGGGCCTGCCAAGTCTGTCCAGCTTTCTCCTCTTCCGGCGGATCCAACTCACCACCAGGTGGTGATCAGTGGACAGCTCAGCCCCTCTCTTCACCTGAGTGTCCAAAGCATGCTGCCGAAGGTCTGACGATACAACAACAAAGTCGATCACTGACCTCCTGCCTAGTGTGTCCTGGTGCCAAGTGCACTGATGGACACCCTTATGCTTGAACATGGTGTTCATTATGGACAATCCGTGACTAGCACAGAAGTCCAATAACGAAACACCGGATTTAGATCGGGGAGGCCATTCCTCCCGATCACGCCTCTCCAGGTGTCAATGTCGTTTCCCACGTACGACCGGGCGTTGAAATACCGCAGCAGAATAATGGAGTCCCCGGGAGGGGCACTATCCAGCACCCCCCACAGGGACGCCAAGAAGGCCTGGTACTCCGCACTACCGCTTGGCCCATAGGCCGAAACAACAGTCAGAGACCTGTCCCCAACCCGAAGGCGCAGGAATGCGACCCTCTCACCAACGGGGTAAACCCCAACACAAGACGGCAAAACCCACCCCAGCCCGCCGCCTCTCCCCGTGGGCCACCCCAGAATAGAAGAGAGTCCAGCCCCTCTCGAGGAGATGGGTTCCAGAGCCCACGCTTTGTGTAGAGGTGAGCCCGACTATTTCTAGTCGATATCTCTCGACCTCCCGCACAAGCTCAGGCTCCTTCCCCCCCAGTGAGGTGACATTACACGTCCCTAGAGCCAGCCTAAGCATCTGGGGATCGGCCCCCGAGGTCTCCACCTTCGTCCGCCGCACAATCCTCTTTGCAACTCACGATTCCCCCTGCAGATGGTGGGCCCACTGGGGGATGGCCTCGCGTCTGTCCTTCGGGCTCGGTCCGGCCGGGTCCCGCAAGGAGCAACCCAGCCACCAGGCGCTCTGCGATGGATCCCGACCCCAGGCCTAAGTGAGATTCTGAAATCATTGATTTGCTGCCTACGTTTTATTTTGAATAAAGCTGAACTTTCTCTGTCGTAATATAAAATAATTTATGTCTTATGCGGAAATTCTGGTATGATAAATTTAATACAGCTCAGTACATGCCTCCTATTTTGGATCTCGGATTGTTACAGGTATGGTACGACCAAACAAAATGCAAAATGCAAGGTTTCTTTTCACTTCTTTGAACAAAAATAACCCTCATAGAAATATGGTGAGAAACATGAAAAATCTGTTTGCTAGTGAGGAGGCTATAAGATAGCAGACATTAAACAGCTTAGAATAGGCTTGGCAAGAAGAGAACATGGCTTGGGACCGACATGAGCATAACAGAATAATGGAGCACTGAACAAAGGAACACAAGTTTTAAGCTGCTTTAAACAGCAGCTTAAAACTAATTTTTGTTTTGGTTCCTAACCAAAAGTAATAAAACCATGTCTGCATTTGCTTTATTTTGTTGTAGTGGACATGATATCAGGCAAACATAATATTCTTCATGATGCCCATATGTTGAAATAACCACTGTTACATTTAAAAATTCTAATAACAATGCAGTTTTTTTTGAAAAACCTCATTTTCTACAATAATGTTCCACTTTTCCCTTACCTGAAATTCAGGGAATTCAAATGTGAATAGGTAGTGAGAACAAAATAGTTCTCCATTAAGGAAAGTAAACAATTTGGACGACCACAAGCCTCACTTTAACACAGCCCCAATTACCTACAATCACCAACTAATACTGAGTAATGGTTGCAAAAGTTAATGTAAGAATATCCAGAAACACTAATGAGTTTAAGCTGTTTAATACAAAGGAATGGACTTAAAGCCTAACATGCAAATATGTTAGACAGATCAAGAGTAGTTTATTGAGTAATGTGGAAAATCAGCTGAACCTGCACATTATCACTCAAAATTAGAAACTTGTTTTAACTATTATCTTATAATACTCTGTTTACTTTAAGTTTGACACATTTATAAAGAGACAAAAAAGGAAGAGAAAAGAAGCAAACAGGTTAAGAACCTATGTGTTGTGTCTTCTTATCCATAGCATTTGTTGTTGTTTTTCTGTCTCTTTAATTCTAGTCTAGCTTAAGGGCAGATTCTGTTCAGTGCGTGTCCGGCAAACTCAACTGTCCCTGACGGCTTCACGGGGAGTACTATTAACCTCTTATCTCTAGAGGTTGAACACAGCAGAAAACAGAAAGACCCTTTCACCCTGCGTGTCTCATGAACACTGCAGTATGATCTAATAAAGTATTAAATTGACTTCACTCAGAATGGTTAGAAAAACCACTGTTTATCAGGAGATTATATTAGGTCTATGGTATATTAAACTCTGTACTAAACATTGTCTGAGCCAAGACCTAAGTATCATTTGGTACAAAAAAAACTTTAAATCTATATATCATAAAAAAACAACATAAGAAAGCAAAATAAATAAATAAATAATTGTACAAAACCATTCTGAACTGTTGCTCGAGGCAAAGTAAACCGTCCTCAAAATGATTTTCTTTAACATTCATTGCTATGCTGCCAATAGCATCTATTTGCATTTCAAAACATTGGGTTCTTTTTTTTTAAATTTAGGATTTTACTTGTGGATTGGTTGTTTGGCAGGAAACTCTTGCTTCCAAGAAAGCTGCAAACCTGCAGCTATTAATGAATCTGGAGACCTGTTGTTAAAAAGGTAGCTGCGTCTTGTGACAGGTGTTGTGCTCTGTGGTAAGTGATCTGAACGTATTTGCTTACTGGTATGAGGATTAAAGAAAAGTCATGGAAGAAAATATCTTTAATTAGCCAGGTTGTGCAAAATACATGTCATGATACCATTGCTATTTCAAAGCAAGCAATATTTTAAGTGGTTTGCTTTTTTCTAAACACATAATATATTCAAAGCCAGTGAAAACATATTTCCTGAGTACTGTTTCAAGACAATCCATATTGCCTCTGGAAATATAAATATTAGTCTGTATATTAGGTCTGAAGTGAGGTGTTACTGATAACTGGATGTTTTGTAAAAAAATAACAAATTGGTTCAATCATATTCCCCAGGGGTGTGATTCCTTCCCATTTTTGGGGAAACGAGTTTCTTGAAATCCTTTGAAACACCAAAGACTCAGGAAAAACATTTATGGTTATATATGGTGCTGTGAAAAAGTTTTTGCCCCCTTACAAATTTCTTTTTTTTTTTTTATATAGAAATGTCTTAGATCATCAAACACATTTTAATATCAAACACTTGCTTGTACATATGCTTTAGATATTTTCCTGCTGCATCACTCCAAAGCTTAAGGTCCTGAACTAATAATCAGACATTTTGTTTCAGGATTTTCTCTTATAGAGCTGAATTTATGAATTAATCAATTACAAAAGGTTGTCCATGTCCTGAAGCAACAAGGCATCACTACAGACCATCACAAAACCACCACCATGTTTATCCTGTCTCTATAAGGTGTTTTATCTAAAATGCTGTTTTAGTTTTTATACCAAATGTATGAGGGCACACAACTTCTTTCACTTTCGCCTTAAGAGTCTTTAGAATATTTTCCCGAAAGTCTTTGGCATCATCAAGATGTTTTTGGGAAAATGTGAGATATGCCTTTATGTTCTCCTTGATCTGGACTGGATTTCACCTTTGAACTCTCTCATGGATGCCATTTTTGCCTAGTGTTCTTACATCACTGTTCATGGTGTTGAATCATAAATACTCCCTAACTGAGGTCCACAGTGCTTTAGATGTTGTTCTGGGTTCTTTTGTGACCTCCGGGATTAGTTGTTGATGAGCTGTTGGAATAGTTTTTGTAGGTTGGCCAATCCTGAGATGGTTCAGCACTGTCTGATGTTAATGGCTCTCAATGGGGTTCGCTGGAGTTCCAAAGCTTTAGAAATGGTTTTGTAACATAAATCTCCACAAACAGATGTTAAGGACTTTTTTTTCTCATCTGTTTTTGAATTTCTTTAGATCGATGCATGATGTTTTTATTTTTGAGATCTTTTAGCCTGCTTGATATTGTCAGATATAAGTCTGACACAGGGAATTGCTTTAAAAAAAAAAAAGTCCAGGTTACTTTGGATAGCTTTTCCCCCTTAGTAATTAAAAAAAGACGTCAGTTAAAAACTGCTTTTTCTGACAAAAAGTGCTTTTGTGTTTTGAATGTGGTAAAACTGTTAAGTGCTTTACCACCTACAAAAATGTTTGATAAAAGAACAAAAACAAAATAAATTGTTAAGGGGTAAGAAACTTTCTTACAGCAATGTTACCTAATGTAAATTTACTTTTTGAATTAAAATATGAAACCCCAAAGTCAGTCAGTCATTTTCTACCGCTTCTTCCATAGTGGGTCGCGGGGAAACTGGTGCATATCTCCAGCAGTCTATGGGCAGGATGCGGGGTACACCCTGGACAGGTCGCCAGTCCATCGCAGGGCGAAACCCCAAAGTGTGAATGTAGATTTTGTATATATTTTGGAATTAGTTGCTCCTGTGACGACCAATAGCACAGCTGTAACAGACACAGATTATCCTATACATCAGCCTCCCATACATCAGTCACCACCCAGCTTTCCCCAGCTGCACATGTAGAGTCTGGAGAAGCCATCTGTGAAGGACTTTCTGATGACATACCAGACGAGCATACATGTAACATTCCACAAAAAAAGCCAACATAGGCTTGGCAGGGATGTTTAAAGGAAACTTGACAAGTTCACTTATCTCCCGTATGCTACTATTACCTTACCCTAAATGTCACTCTATCCTCACCTCAGGAGAGCAGAAAGTCTAGACAGCCTAGGCAGGTGGTCAGGGTTGGCTTTGTTTGACATTCACTGGGAATATTTGAGGTCTGTCAATCAGCGGTGGCATCAGGGTGAGAATTCCTCTGGTGGTAGTGATCTATTTTGAGGTCTATCTCATCAGAGACCCCCTGAGTGTTTTCTTCTCTCAGAGCCACGGGTTATAAACCATCACGAATCCCTTAAAATTGTTTTTCCCTGCACCATCAGATAGAGCGAGACTGTGGGTTTTGTTTTCCATTACATTTTAATAAGACGGATGAGAAAAAGAAGCGAGAACATTTTCAAAAGAAAAATAAATAATCAGAGACCTGACTGACTCTGGGCCATGTGGTGAATGAATCAATTGACTATTAGAGCCCGAAGCTGGACATAAAAATGCATCTTTGCTGAGATGAGCGATAAAGAGGTCACAGATGACAAAGGAAAGATGTAGGCTCCAGTCAGATCTGTGCAGATACTATTGTCATGTCTCTCCTGGCTGAGTTGAGCTTTTGTTTCTTAATGGCACCATACCTCAAAGTGGACATAACTGTCATACACACACACTTCAGCCATGACTGGAGATGTTTCATCGCTGTTGCATCACAAAGAAAACACACTCGTAAGCATTTTCCCTGCATATTTGAATATGATGTGACATTAACTGCATGCTGTCTGCAGGGAACGTTGAACATTTGCATCATTCCTGTTTTGGTGCTGAGAGTAAAAAAGAAAAGAAAATTTTCCAGAAACAGCATGATTGCGAGAACACACCAAGACAGGCTTACTCTAACTGTGAAATTCCTCTGGTGTCTCTCTATTTTTAAAAATATAGATTATTTTTACTTTTAATGCTTTACCACCTACAAAAGAAAAATAAGATGCCCTGGATTCATATGAAAACTGACCACGGTGAAGAACAAATCACGAAAGGCACGGCTTACATTCAAATGGAATACAGTTCTCCAGAGGAATGGAGGAAGTAAAGTAATGTTGATGTAGAGTTTAAGTACAAACAAACATTCTTCACATCAGGTGTTCCCAATCTGCAATCCCTGATGCTGTAAGGGAGCGAGAACAAACTCAAAGGGTGGATGAGGCTTTTAAAACACAGACTGGGTCATTTGTACTTCCACAAAATAATTTTACATTTATGAGGTTATTAAAAGTTTTCCATGTTCTCTTTTGAGGTCCAGTGGTGCTGACCATTCTTTGCACCTGACTGAGCTGCTCTTTTTAACCAACATCCCAAAGAAAAGCTGCCAGCACACTCCTGGCAGGTCACTCAAAAGCTGTCCTTTGAAAATGCCACCCACTTCCAGCGGGCGGCAATTAGTGGCCTGAAAAGTATTCACCATCCCATGACCTTTATTCCTTTTTTATCAAGTTTCGACCACAAATTTCAATGTATTTTCTGTGATGACCAACATAACATAGCACATATGAAGTGGAAGGGAAAGGATAAATAGCTTTACCAAATGTTAGGTGTGATTTGTGTTCAGACCTTTTTATTTGAATAGCCCTTAATGTAGGGGGCTACTTCATTGCACTTGCCCAACCAATTAGAACATTAATCACAGGGGCAGCCAAGAGACAGAGAAATGTAGTAAGATGAATGAGGGTACAGTCGATACAGGGCAATCTGAAAGAGCAAAACACTTTGCTGTCAAAGAGGTTTACCCTAAATTTGCACGCAGAGCTACAGTACAGTGGTTTAGATCAAGGCTTATTCATGTGTAGAATGGCCTAGTCAAAGTCCAGAACTAAATCTAACTGAGAATCTGCGAAAAGAGTTGAAAAGTGGTCTCACAGATACCTCTATGACTGTTTGTTCTCTGCTTTTGTCCCATCTAATGTAGAATCATACCAGTAAGGCTTTTTTTTCCCGAACAATAAAACATTTTCTAGCACTACCTTTGAGGGATCGTTCAAGCTCTAATTTATGCTATTGCTCTCAAATACATTTATGCTCTTCATGAATAAATACATTCTTCTCAAACATACATGCGGTTTTCTTTTTCACAAAAACATGTATTGACCTATCTCACATACACATTTTTCTGAATATATTCAATCAGTCCACACATTTAGTGTTACAGGAAGTTCTTTAAAAGAAAACAATTCTCAAACCACTTAATAATTTCTTTGTTCCTTGTGAGTTGTGTTCAAGGATGTGTATGGCTGGTGGCACACCAAAACCTTTAAACAAATTAGTGGTGCACCGATTCCAACTTTCTGGCCGGTCACCGATTACGATCTTTAAAAAGCCTGACCTGCCGATTCAGATTTTGGCCAATACAATTATATTATATAATTTTGGTATCGGCCAAAACTGGTATGAACTGACACTGTCAGGTGTTATAAGATGGTATAAGGTCACAATACACCGTCAAAGTTCCAATTTTATTTTATTGAAAAACATTGAACAATACATGTGAAACAATACAAACTTGTTTTAACTGCACATGAGGTAGTGCTCTCAAATCTAAATGAAGTTTAGAGCATGGCAGTTCCTTTAGTCTTTCATTTTTCACATTTTGAAAAGACACAAAACTTACACGATAGGTTAGACAAGTAGATAAGATTGATGGATAAGGTCGGTGGATAAATTTGGTGGATAAGATTGGTTTCACGTTTAAGTATCGGCTGATTACCGATCTCCCAAAATTAAGAAAATCGGGGCCAATCTATCAGTGCACCCCTAATACAAATATTGTAATCCATAATTTGTAAGGTGTTTGGTTATGTGTCTGAAAAATGTTAATGTATGATGAAAAATAATCTTGTTATGCATTCAAGCTCTCTTTGCTTCAATCCATTTTGTGAGTATATTTAGATATATTAACTCAGCCATTGTTATGAACTCAGCCTTGTACCTTGCTGTACACAAAATACCAAACAGATCACATTTCTCTCATCTGCAGAACATTCTTTGTTCCATTTGTCTCAGTGTATCATACAGGTATTTATTTTGTTCTCTAGTTATATAAATTCTTATTAGATTGAGGGTTGCTAATACAAACAGATGGAATCATCAGATGTCAACAAAGACTTAAAATCTACTCAGAAAATCAAATCTATTTGACAGATGCCTGACATTAAAACCAGCCATTACCTTTAATCCTCAGTGGTAATTACACCATAAAACCTACCTGCACTGGTCAACATACAAATGAAGGTTAATGTGCCCTGCAGTATTTATTCTTCTGCCTGCATTCCAGCAACAATGAAAAACTCCAATGACAACATTGTTATGTAGGAATGTTATTGTGCTTCTGCATCAACTCATCTCGTTCAACAATGAATGTCACACACTGCAGTCGACAGTGTCCAAGAGAAAATGTCTTTACAAAATGTAAATAATACTGGGGGAATTTCTGCCTGAACAGAAAACATTTTGTTTCTAGCATTGAAACCCTGGAGTTAATTAGCATGAACTAATAACAAAACTGAGTTTGAGGATGGGTTAAGACACAAAACATACATAAGTTTATTACAAATAGATAACAATTAAACTTAATGAAACATCACTTTGAAAAAGGGTTAATCAGGGGAACCAAACCAGTGTAATCTAAGGCATGCAGGAGGTCACATCATCCTTAAAAAAAATGAATCAACACTTGAGACCTTAGCAAGCAGGATAATGATTTCCCATAAAACACAAACTCAACTGTCAACTACATTATTAAGACTATTTCCTAAGGCTGTTAGTCAAGCTTTATTTCCCATATCTTAATGTACTGTCAAAAATATTCTCAAAAACTCATGATAGGTTCCTATAATCCCATACTGCCTAGAAATTGTTCATTTTGTATTTCTTGCAGTTCAAACCCCTTAATAATCAGTGCACAATGCTGTGCCACAAAATATTAGTATTTTATTTTTATTTTGCTTCTATTTATTTATACAGGGGAGCTCATTTTCAAGACAGACATTTTTAAAACATACAAGATACCCATATTCCCCAAACAGGCATTAGTTATTGCAATGCATAAAAGGTATTTAAAAATATAAAATTAAGCAGAAAAGGCCAGTAAGAAGATATTAAAAAACAGGAGCAACCATTGAGGGAAGCTTTTTCCTTTCTTATTAAAATGTGAAGGCTTTATTTGATGTATAGGTAGCTAAATACAGTGGTGATAAACCAATTGCTGATTTATAATAAAAAACATACCTATGTAATTGTAGTTGTGCATGTAGGCAATGAAGGTCACTTAACCAGCACAAAGTGCAGTGGTGGGTAAGAGATTTAGACCATGTGATGAATCTTGGGTCTAGGACAGTTTGCCCCCACTTTGTGCCCTTTTTTCTGTTCTTTATTCCATTTTGTACCCAAAAATAAACATTTTCCTCCCTATGTACTTAAGCTATTGTGGGTAAATGGACTGAACTTATATAGCACTTTTCCAGTCACACAGACCGCTTTACACTAGAGCCACATTCACCCAATTGCACTCACTAACGCTCACACATTCATACACCGATACGCAGATCGGTAGGCAACTTGAGGTTAAGTGCCTTGCCCAGGGGCACATCAACATATGGCAGGAGGAAGCTGGAATTGAACCCACAACCTTCTGATTGCAAGATGACCACTCTTCCTACTGAGCCACAGTCGCCTCGAGTCAGTTTGTCTTTCTCTTTATTTATTTTCTTTCATAAATTATTAAGATAGATAACCTTAAAATGTTTACATCTCAAGATTAATTTAACTGTCTATTATTTTTCAGAAACTTTGGATTTCTTCTGTTTCTATTTATTTTAATCCTCATCCCCATTTTGCCCAGCTAACTCTTGTTAAATATGAAAGACCATGATTCTCGATCAATCAAAGGTAACTGTGTCATGAATCATCGGCCTTTATGTTGTGTTAGTCACTTTGTTTGTATTTTGATTACATTGTGCCATTAGTTTTGGTCTTTTTGGTTAAGGTGTTGCATAAATGGTTCAGTCTTTTGTTCTGTTCCTAATGCATAGGTTTAGATTCCAAGATGGCGCCGACGATGGCAGCCTCAGAGCTTCGCTCTCTCTTTGTTTTGTATTTGGCGTTTTTTTTTTTCAAGCCACAGTAACGGGGCCCTCGGCACAATTCGGTGGTCTCATTCAGTAGAGAGGAACTTCCCAACATCAGAGAGTCCTCTCTTGGGTTTTTTTCACCATCCTTTCGTCAATCCGAGGTTTACTGAGCTTCTGGCAAGCGGAGCGGCGGCACTCTACGGGATACTGCGCCGGAAGCGTCGGAGGGGAAAGCGTGCTGGTGCCCTGGTAAAGCTCCGAAAAAAGAGGACTTCGTACCCCACCCCCTTCAATCCATCTGGCAAATGTCCGCTCTCTAACCCACAAGATGGATGAGCTGCTTCTTCTCACCGGGGTAAAAACACGGGACCCCCGCAGATCAGGGGTTCTCTGCTTCACGGGGGACATGGCTGAGTCCCCAACATCCCGGACCCCGCGCCATGCTGTTGCCGGGGATTTCCACTGCTCAGGGGGATCGCAGCGCGGAGCTATCAGGGAAAAGCGAGGAGGCGGAATTGCTTTTTATAAACAATTTGGTGCAGAGACATAAAATGCTGGGAAAACATTAGTCCGGATCTGGCAATTTTTCCCCCTAATCTGTAAACCATTTTTTCACCGAGAGAGTTTTTCCCCTCGTTTATAATAATCGCCTATTTTCCCCCGCATGGCTGCATTTTCTGCCGCGGAAAAACATCTTGCTGAGCTTTTTACAGACGTGGAGAAAAAAAACCCCCGCTTTTTTTCATCATAAAATACTGGGAGATTTTAAAACAGCGCATATCTTTCAAATGGCCCCCAAAATACAGACAGCATATTAAGTGTCCCACCAGAGAAAAAAACTGGACCACTGTTACACAGCTTTTAAGGACTCATACCATGCTGTTACCAGGGCTGCTCTGGGTTTTTCGGACCATTGGTCTTATCCACCTCATCCCAAATTTACAGACAAAAACAAAGGTTTTCCAAACCCGGGGGGTTCACACTGTTAAAGTGGACTGGGGAATGGAAGCAGATGCTACAGGCCCCTTTGAATGACAGACTGGACGTTTTTGAAACCTCAGCCACTGATTTAAACGAACTAACTGATGTGGTGTCATACATCAGTTTCTGTGAGGACATGTGTGTGCAGACCAAGACCTTCTGCACCTTTGGGGGAACAACAAGCCATGGTTCACTCCACATCTAAGTAACTGCGCAGGACAAGGAAGAAGCCCACTGCAGTGGAGATTGGCGCGGTACGGGGGCCAGGAACAGACTAACAAAGGAGATCAAAGCAGCAAAAACTATAGTGAGAAGCTGAAGAACAGCCTTTCCCACTGGGGACACTTCCGCTGTATGGACTGGTCTGAGAAACCTGACTGCCAACAAACCCCACCACCCTTCCCCAACAAAGTCCTCGCCTGGCTAAACTTAATGGCTTCTACTGCAGACATGACAAGAAACCCTTCACACCTGAAACCAATCCCCACATCCCATTCAGAAAAAGTTCGACCATAAAGCAACCAAACCCCCCCACCTTCAGATCCTCTGCCTGCCAAAAAGATATCTGAGGAAGATGTAAATTTCCCTTTCAGCGCATGAAAAAAAAAGGCTGGAGGACCTGATAACGTCTCCCCATCATGCCCGAAAGCCGTGGGCACATCAACTAGCTCCGAACTTCACCCGGATCTCCAACCAAGTCACTGGGGAAGTGTGAGGGCCCCTCCTGCTTCAAACGATCCCCCCATCATCCCAGTGCCCAAGAAAACCCCCCATCCTAGATTAAAAACTACAGGCCTGTAGCCCTGACGTCTGTGGTCATGAAATCCTTTGAGCGGGTGGTTTGAACACCTGAAAGACATCACGCCCCCTTATGGACCCTGCAGTTTGCTTACCGAAACAAACAGGTCGGCAGATGATGCTGTTAACTTAGGTCTACCCCTTCATCCTGCAACACCTTGACAAAACCCGGGACCTACGCCAGGGTCTGTTTGACTTCAGCTCGGCCTTTAAAAACCCATCATACCAGACATCCTCCACCAGAAGCTCACCCAGCTCAAAATCCCAGCCTCCCCCTGTCGGGGGATCAAACCCACGAGCATGAGACTGGGGGAGCATCTTCTCCCGAACTAGATCAATAAGTACTGGTGCCCCCCAGGGGGTTTTTTCCCACTCCTCTTCTCCCTGTACACAAATGACTGCACCTCACCTCACTAGGAAACCCCTTCAGTTCCTAGGAAACCCACCATCTCTGAGGACCCAGATGGTCTTTACACTAGACACTGTTCGAAAGAAGGCCCAGCAGAGACTGCACATCCTGAGGCAACTCAAGAAGTACAGGGGGGGGGGGAAAAATGAAACACCCGGTTTTTAGACCACAATAATTTTTTTATATGGTGCAGGGTCTCCTTTTGCGGCCAATACAGCGTCAATTAGGGGGAATGACATATACAAGTCCTGCACAGTGGTCAGAGGGATTTTAAGCCCTTTTTCTTGCAGGATAGTGGCCAGGTCACTACGTGATACTGGTGGAGGAAAACGTTCTGACTCGCTTTTTCCGCCAAAAAACCCCAAAGTGGCTCAATAATATTTAGATCTGGTGACTGTGCAGGCCATGGGAGATGTTCAACTTCACTTTCATGTTCATCAAACCAATTTTTATTTTGCTGTTGTTTTGGTGCATTGTCATCCTGATACACGGCACCGCCTTCAGGATACAATGTTTAAAAATTGGGAGCACATGGTCCTCAAAAAATGTTCGGTAGTCCTTTGGCAGTGACGCGCCCATCTAGCACAAGTATTGGGCCAAGGGAATCCCCCATGATATGGCAGCCCAAACCACAAAAAAAAAATTTCCACCCCCATGCTTCACTTGGGCATGCAACAGTCTGGGGGGACGCTTTTTTGGGGCTTCTCTCCACACCGTAATCTCCCGGATGTGGGGAAAACAGTAAAGGTGGACTCATCGAGAACAATACATGTTTCACATTGTCCACAATCCAAGATTTTGCTCCTTGCCCCATTGAAACCGACTTTTGGCATTGGCATGAGTGACCAAAGGTTTGCTATAGCAGCCCGGATTTTATTGACCCTGTGGAGCTCCCGACGGACATTTCTGGTAAAAACAGGAGAGTTGAGGTGCACATTTAATTCTGCCGTGATTTGGGCAGCGGTGGTTTTATTTTTTTTTGGATGCAATGGGGTTTAGCGCCCTTACACCCCTTTCAGACAGCTTCCTCTTGCGTCCACAGTTAATCCTGTTGGAGGGGGTTTGTCCTTCTTGGGTATGCTGACATTACCCTGGATACCGGGGCTTTTGATACATCACAAAGACTTGCTGTTTGGGTAAGATGCGCCAGCAAGACGTGTACCAACAATTTGTCCTTTTTTGAACTCTGGTATTCACCCAAATGTTGTGTGCATCTAAATATTTTGAGCAAAACTGCTAATTACCCTGCAAATTGAACCTTCACACTCTGCTCTTACTGGTGCAATGTGCAATCAATGAAGGGTACCAGGGGGTCCAATTTTAACTATGAAACCTCCCACAATAAAATGACAGGTGTTTCAGTTTCATTGTCCAACCCCTGTACAACCTTCCACAGGAGCTTCTGGTCATCTTCTACACTGCCGTCATTCAGTCTGTCCTGTCTTCATCCATCTCAGTGTGGTTTGGTTCATCCACAAAACAGGACAGGTCCAGACTGCAACGAATAATCAGGACTGCAGAGAGAATCATCAAGGCTGACCTTCCCTCCATCCAGGACTTATATAGGTCTAGGTTCAGGAAAAGAGCTGCTAAAATCTCTGCCTCTTCAGGCCGCCGCTACAGAGCACTGTTTTAAAACTAGCCGCCACAGAGACAGTTTTTTCCCCCCAGGCTGTGTCTCTGTTGAACATTCAATAGAGTAAAAAAAACAACAGCAAAGGGATTGCAAACCCCCTTTTATTTATATGTGTATATTTGTACTTGAAAAATATGTTAATTCTGTAAGAAAAAACAAAAACCAAAGAGCAAAGTGTACCGGAGTCAAATTCCTTGTTTGTATGTACAAACTTGGCAATAAAGCTGATTCTGATTCTGATTCTGATTCTTGTTTTAGTCTTATTCTTTAGCTTTTGATTCAGTAGATCCTTTTGTTTTCTGCATGGAGTATTGTGTATTGATTTCTGTGTTCAGTAATTATTTGCCCTCCTCAGTTGATGTTCCCTATGAGCTGCCCTGCATTCTGTTTATTAGAATCACTACATTCCCACGTCACTGATCACTTTCCCAGCAGCTATAAGTCATTTAGTTTTCTTCGTTCTTTGTCGGATTGTTCACTGATCCGCGATGCCTGCAAGCATGTCGTCCAGTTGTCTCACCCATTTAGTGGTCAGCATGTTTATGAATAAAAATAGCCCAAAATATATACAAAACTACTAAGACTGTTTATATAAAGAATGTCACTATAGTAAATGTGGATAAGAAGGTGGCTACAAGTCATTATTTCTAATAAAACTGAGGGTGGCTGTGACTTACACTGTTAACCAGTGTAGGGTTCAGACCAGGAAGCAGGGTCGTAGTTTAACACTCCTCTCTGCAGCTTCTGTACTGCTACCCACCACCCATTACCCTATTAAGACAGTGTCTCACCCGCGGCCAAAATTGAATAGATTAAAAAATAATCTAAAAGGAGGAAATCAGGAAAAAAATAAAAATAAACACAACTCAGACTAAAAAGAAAAATAAAACAATTAAATGTGGCTTACTGAACATAAGATTTCTCTCTTCAAAGACATTGCTAGTTAGTGACCTGATTTGTGATGATCAGATTGATTTATTTTGCCTAGCAGAAACCTGGCAACCCAAGGATTATCTTGAAGAATCTGGAAAAGAAGTTAAGTTAGTCTTGGAACTAACTTAGGCAATAATCAGCAAACGTTTAGACAACCATTCACAATGCAAGATCAGATAAAATATTATTTAAAAAAAACAATGTTTTAAAGGATGATCTGAATAAAACCAACCATCTGGATGACTAATTCTCAACGGTGTCTCATTAGCTGCCTTTATTTATTAAAATAATATTTAAAGAAATATTATTAAATGCTGGGACTCAAATGGACCTCAAAACACCACTTTTGTGACATTTCTGTTAAAGAAAGATAGACCAGTAAGTTGCACACTGCTTACAACTTAAAAGATTATTTAAAAATCAACTTTTGGCTCAATCTGAAATGCATAAAACAGAAAGCCTCTGGCATAATGTCACGATCAGTAAATTTTCACATCTTTAGCTCAACAAATGTCAGATTGTGACAATAATATTAGTGGACAAGATGAACATAACAGAGATGGCATTAGTGTTGAGAATTATACAGCAAAGCAGTACATCCCAGTTTAGTGGTCCCTATAATGATTACGCTATGAATAATTCCAGGTATTTAGACAAAAGTGTGCCTGTCCCACCGGCCATTTACTGTTTTGTGGTTTTCTTATCTGTAACAAGTTCAGCATTTGTCGACAGACAGCCTATGGCTGTTCTTTGGTGGCTGAGGGGCGAAGATAAACCAACATCGAGGCAGAAGGCATGAACAGAGGAATACGAGCATCCTGTTTGATCTCTGAGGAGGGAGGACGCTCCCCACTGTTGCCAATAGTTCTGCATACTGAGTGTGATAAGAGGATGTGTTGTGTGTGTGTTTGTGTGTGTGTGTGTGTGTGTGTGTGTGTGTGTGTATGTGTGGTCGTACACAGCATGACTAAATTCAAAAGCGGAAGTTTAACCTTTACAGGCCTTTGAAGTCACAAACCATCACCTACATGTTCAGACTAAAGAGTTTAAAGCATGACCAAAGTGGAAAACAATTTAATACAGACAAGGACACTCTAGGCGGCAGTGTTTTAAACACCCGCATGGTGAACAGTAATAGTTTAAATGTCCTCTGTGAAACAATGCTAACAGGAGGAATAACATGCAAAACTCATAAAAATGTTTTATTGGTATAGAAGGATCTGAACATTTTAATTATTTTGTCTCCTTTATCTCATAATAAGTCTTATTACTCTGCTGCGTTGTTACTTTGAACCAGAACAAAACATTGGGTCAATACCAGCTCTATTGGATTTTGCCCATTAAATTTAACGTTTTCAGTCCCCCTGAAGATTAATCATGGTAGGAGATTTTCTTTCAAATATTTTTAAACACCGCCATGGTTGTTTAAATGCTGGGACTCAAATAGACCTCAAAACACCACAAAAAAATCTGGTACTATGGATATACATTTAAACAACCACATGAATTTTATTACTAATTAAGCCTACTACTATCTCAAAAACAATTCAAGAACAAAGGGTTTCTTGTCTAAACTGGACACAAAAACTAGTGGATGTTTTTATTTTTTAGAATAAGTTCGATAATTGTAATGATTAAAATCAAGCTGAAACTCATCAAAATGCTGCTGCCTGAGTCTTGACCATTACTGGGGAAATCGATCACATCCCATCAGTCATTAAATGACTAATCTGTCTTCCTGTCTGTAAAAAAACACATTTTATAATCTTGCTAGTGGTTTGTAAGGTGCATTTGTCAGGTGTGAACCATCAGAGATCCATTAATTTAGTTTTCATAGGACCAGAACTAAACAAAGGTGGACAGTTTATTTGATCAGTTCACATGTATTTGTTTTAATGCTAATTTCTATTATAGGTAATACTTAATATTTTTATGTAATTCTTTCAGTGTATTTCTTTTAATGTTGATTTTTAGTGTTTCTCATTGGAGGTGTAAAGGACTTTGAATGCCTTGCTATAAGCAAATAAGTTTACCCCTTACCATCAAAAGTAAAGGGAAATGTATATTTTTTATGCTGAACAGACATGGAGTGTTAGTATCTCAATCAATTTTTTTAAAAATAAAAGAGTAAATTCACACAAAGGGTACATTTCTAATGAGCCTTATGTGAAAAAAAGTAACCACAAAAGTCAAAGCCCATTCCTTTTATTACCTGATATTGTGCATCCTCATGGGGATAAAGATATTGTCCTCTTTCGTCTTCATATTTTGGAAAACCTATATACCTTCTGCCTTTTATTATACATAATACTTTGCTCTATAGTCACCCCTTCATTGATAAATGGTCAAATTTAAAACAGTTACAATGCATTCTGTTTGCATTACTCACAACGTAATGACACCCGGAGTGCCATGTTGCTTCAGATGACTTAGTTTTATCACCAGCCTCCAGTAAAGTAAACACAATCGGCCAGATTTATAATGCAGTCCACAGTGGTAATGATATTCTAATTTGTGCAAGTTGCTTCTCGCCAAGAAAACTGCAAGCAAAGTGAAGCCTCTTCAGCTGTAACTTAAGCAGCTCTAAAAAACTTGAACCCTGGTCAAGTTTTTGTTGACCAGGGTTCTGCTGCTGACAGAACACCCACTTGTCCTTCCATTCAACAGATCAAAAGTTTTACACAGTCATGGATTTCAGCTACAAACCAATTAGTGGATCAACTGATGTGAGTGGACTCAGGAATAATATTCATTCTCCAACAACATAGACATACTTTTCAGTTGCTCAATATGGGCACTTTTAGCTGCAGAATAAAGGACTAAAAATCACATGAGTTTTTGTATGCCAGCTATTTCAAATATATTCATACACATGAAATATTAAAATTTTATGTGACGGACCAACCTAAAATACTGCATAATTGTGGAGTAAAATAAAAATAACAATGGTTTTCATATTTTTCACAAAGAAAATCTGAAAAGTGTAGCATGCATTTATATTCAGCCCCCTCAGTCAATACTTTGTAGATTCACCTTTTGCATGTTTTGGGGTAGGTCTCATTTAGAGCCTGAAATCTTTGCCCATTCTACTTAAGTCATAATAGATGGAGAACATCTGTGATCATCAATTTTCCAGGCTTGTCACAGATCCT
The DNA here is from genome assembly GCA_036173005.1 of Crenichthys baileyi. Classification (NCBI taxonomy): domain Eukaryota; kingdom Metazoa; phylum Chordata; class Actinopteri; order Cyprinodontiformes; family Goodeidae; genus Crenichthys; species Crenichthys baileyi. Next base: position 62,073 of record JAHHUM010002027.1, read on the forward strand.
CAGCAGGATTTAGGTCTGGACTTTGACTGGGCCATCCTAACACATGAATACGTTTTGATCTAAACTCTTCTATTGTAGCTCTGGCTTAAAACTGTTTAAACAACAAACATAAAAAGACATGTATTTGTAGCACAGCTGTGGGCATACATTGATATTGGTCATTTTCTTTGTTTTCCAAATTGGTTAATGCATTGGTTTAGATTGAGCACTTTGGTTAATGAAGGGTTGAGCTTATTTGATTTTTTTTTTTTTTTTACATTTCAGTTTAAATGTACTGACATTTGAGTTGTTTTTGGCATGAACGAAGGGTTTTTTAGAATAAGCCAAAGTTTAACCTACACTTTTTCAGTTATTGTTTGCTGTACTAAACTTTGCTTGCATGGTGCATTAATTTTAAATGACATGTCCATAATAAACTGAACTCTGATTTTGCATCCTCTGCCAAAAAAAAAGCATTGCCACAACACAATACTACCATCGTGTTTCACTATAGAGGTAGTGTGTTCAGGGTGATGTTCTGTTAGCTTTCCTCTACCACTATCATTCTCCATATGCAAGAAATTCCACTTTGGTTTCATCTGACCAGGTTACTTCCATTGACATGTTGTTGTTATTGCCCCTTGGTGGCTTTTAACAAACTGCAAAGCAGAGCCTCTAATGGTTTTCTTTAAACAATGCCTTTTTTCGTTGGCATTTTTCCACAAAATTGCCCGTCTAGAAGCTGTTCTATCAACAGATTCTCCCAAATGAGCTGTGCTTGTCTCTATATAACTGGACAAAAATACAATTAATTTAGTCGATGTAAACTCACATAAGTTTAAAAATATTTAAAGGGTATAAATACTTTTGAAAGACAATGTAATTATCTGGGGTAGGGTGGGTGGAATCCTTATTACTGCCATATGAAACCGCTCCAGGTCTAAAATATCTTTATTAACATGAAAGGTCAACCGTATTGTTAAATTCTACATGCTCTTAGTCCTGACAAGGGCTATTCTCCATCATTTGCTGCACTGCATTAATCTCACTGACACACAAAGAATTCAAATATCATCATGCTTAGTGGTATGATCTCATCAGCAGATTTTCTTAAGGTAATTAATGTCTGCGACCTCTTAAAAATCGATAAGAGAAATCTCCTAATGACAAAACCCTGTCATAATCCCTTAATAACCATCATCAGTCATTCTTTATCTATTGATGTGCTATTTATCATTGACTCAGTTGATATGATTGTTCTGGTAATACCTAGCCAATACTGTGGAAATGAGAGTGAGGTTTGCTACAAGAATTTCAATAATACAGTCGTCTCAGAAATAGCAGTGTGATACACTTGGAATAAAGGTAATTTCTTTTATTTTTAACTGGCACATGCCCTGCCAGTACTGTTAATCCACAACTAGTGTCTTCTCATACCACAGAGTATAATTAAAAGTTGTTCAGAAGTGCATGTTTGGGTGAGAGCAGCTACTAAGAAAATCCAGTGGGTGAGGTTGGAGGCACCTCATTATCGCACAGACGTTAGGACGCTGAGAGCCAGACAGATTACTGCCAATAAAACGGAGAACAAGTCATTTATTAAACCATGGCTACTTTTATTTGAAGCTGCAAGGCATCTACAAAACTCAGCGAGCTTCAGTAATGCACCAGTCTTTGACACCAGAATTCATCACCCGCTTCATCTTTGCAGATGTTGGGAGGTTAGTATGAGAGGGTGCCTGGAGTGACCATGTAGCCATGAAATATAAAAAAATGGAGATCGGTCAATGTTGTACTGAAACGTAAATACATCAATATATTGCCTGGTTTTGTTCTGTTTTATTCAATTATTACGTGTACTGTAGTTGGACTTGCTCTGTCACAATCTAATGTCTGGATTGATTTGATTAAAGATTAGGTGAATCAGCAAGTTTTGTATCTTAGCCGTGGGTTGATTGTGTTCCCCTTGAAAAATGGCATATTGATAAACTAGCTCAGTTGGACAGGAAGACAAGTTTTCATGTAAGGCTCAGGATAAATGTCTCCAAAGGCTGGTATAAAAATATTTTCTATCCATACCTCTTTAATATTAAACTACAGAGGTAACTAGGTCATGGGGGGTTACCCATGGTGTTTAAAGGCTTGACTCTGGGTGTGCTGATTGGATGGTCGAAATCCACACCTTGTTTGAGGATGTTTGAGAAGGAGTGTGGGGGTCAGATCTGGTTTTACTCAGCCCTGTGGGCAGCAGGGGTTGTGCATGGGTGAGCCCTCGTGGTGTTGATTCTGGGGGTGCACTGGGTATAGCCGTGGTGCGTGGCATTCCTTGGTGGTCCAGTTTCATGCTGGAGCCTTCTCTACGTGGTGTGGCAAACTGGTTAGTGGGTGGGTGGAGGTGGTTGCAGTCTTTAGGTGGCTTGGGCATTACTATAATACCTCTTCAAACTTTTTGTGACTCCTGTTTTTCCTGATTGGTTCTTATAGCTTATAGTCAGGTAACCGTTATTATAGTTTAGTGATATATGAACTTGTATCTAAAATATATAAAAATCTATTTTGTTTTAATAATTTCTGAGTCTCCAATCACTTCCCAACTAAACACAACCGCCCTTTCATTTCATTAAGTGTTCTTTATTGTCTGAAAGTGAACATACAGTAGTTATTTTTATTTTGTTCAAACAAATAAAATCATCCACCTGAGTGGGTGAGTTGCCCATATTTAACTGATGCTCCAGCAGTTCTATTCCAATTTGTGTTTTCTGCAGCTGTGTTTTTAGGTCTTCCTTTTTGATTACACATGTTTTTTTGTTTTGTTTTTTATCTCAATTTCAGTTGCATATTCGGAATAAAGTAAACTTTAGGTGTGAAGGCACCCTAATTGAGAGCAGTTTAAGCTGGATAGGTGAGTACTGCAGGAGGTAGAGGCGGTTGATTTGAAACAGTGTGCAGCTGTGAGGGAAGGCCAGTAGCTGAACTTGATGTGGAGAAGTGGTAGAAAAGGGCTGATAGACAGAATACACAGTCAGCAATGTTGGCAAGGAGACATCAACCAGTAAAGTATAAAAATCAGAAATACAACAAATAATAAGAAATAATGAAGATTCAAAGCAAAGGGTGACAAAGAAATACAGAAACAGGAGCAACAGTAAAACTTAAAGTAAATAGAGCACAGACCTCAAGACAGGTTTTCGAACTAAAACAGGAAATAAAACCTACAGGGAACAGCTCTAACTAAAGACTGCAACTCAGAACAGATAATAAATACATACAAGATACGCAGGCATAGAACAAAACAACAAGGAATTCTTAAAACTAAGCAAAAAAGTCCCTTCAGATCATGATATATTCAATGTTTGCTTCTTAAGTATCTTAATGTCTGCTGCCAGAATTGCAGTATTTTAAGATGTATATTATATAACTTCTAACTATCACATCTTTGTTCTTAAAACTGGACAGGGCTACCAAGAAGATTTGTTTTTATTGTTTTAATTGTACAGAAAGTTTTCTAGAAAACTGAAAAATAAAAAAAGGATGTTCCATTGGCATCAATAAATATTACAATGTCTCGTGGCAAGATGTTTACTTACTTTACCATACAATTTATTTATTTATAAGCAGTAAAGAGGATTGGGCAGCGGATGAAGGTGGAGACCTCGGCGGCCAGATCCCCGGATGCTTAGGCTGGCTCTAGGGACGTGAAATGTCACCTCACTGGGGGGGAAGGAACCTGAGCTTGTGCGGAAGGTTGAGAGATATCGACTAAAAATAGTCGGGCTCACCTCCATGCACAGCGTGGGCTCTGGAACCCATCTCCTCGAGAGGGGCTGGACTCTCTTCTACTCTGGAGTGGCCCACGGGGAGAGGTGGCGGGCTGGGGTGGGTTTGCTTGTTGCCCCCCAGCTCAGCCGTCTCGTGTTGGGGTTTACCCCAGTGGATGAGAGGGTCGTATCCCTGCGCCTTCGGGTTGGGGACAGGCCTCTCACTGTCATTTCAGCCTACGGGCTGAGCGGTAGTGCGGAGTACCCGGCCTTCTTGGTGTCCCTGTCGGGGGTGCTGGATAGTGCTCCTCCCGGGGACTCCATTATTCTGCTGGGGGACTTCAACGCCCACGTGGGAAACGACACCTGGAGAGGCGGGAGGAATAGCCTCCCCGATCTGAATCCGAGTGGTGTTTCGTTACTGGACTTCTGTGCTAGTCACGGATTATCCATAATGAACACCATGTTCAAGCATAAGGGTGTCCATCAGTGCCCTTGGCACCAGGACACCCTAGGCAGGAGGTCAATGATCGACTTTGTTGTCGTATCATCAGACCTTCGGCCGCATGTTTTGGACACTCGGGTGAAGAGAGGGGCTGAGCTGTCCACTGATCACCACCTGGTAGTGAGTTGGATCCGCTGGAGGAGGGGAAAGCTGGACAGACTTGGCAGGCCCAAGTGCATAGTGAGGGTCTGCTAGGAACATCTGGCAGAGTCCTCGGCCAGGGATGTATTCAACTCCCACCTCCGGGAGAGCTTTGACCAGATTCCGGGTGATGTTGGAGGCATAGAGTCCGAGTGGACTATATTCTTGGCATCTATTGTCGATGCTGCTCCCCGTAGCTGCGGCCGTAAGGTCTGCAGAGCCTGTCGTGGCGGCAATCCCTGAACCCGGTGGTGGACACCGGCAGTAAGGGACGCTGTCAAGCTGAAGAAGGAGTCCTACCGGCTGTGGTTGGCTTGTGGGAATCCTGAGGCGGCTGACGGGTACCGTGAGGCCAAGCGTGCCGTGGCCCGGGCTGTGGCAGAGGCAAAAACCTGGGCCTGGGAGGAGTTCGGTGAGGCCATGAAGAAGGACTACCAGTTGGCCTCGGAGCGACTCTGGCAGACCATCCGGCGCCTCAGGAGGGGGAAGCAGTGCTTCGCCAACACTGTTTACAGTGGGGGTGGGAGGCTGCTGACCTCGACTGGGGACATTATTGGGCGGTGGAAGGAGTACTCCTCAATCCTGCCATCATGCATTCCCTGGTGGAAACAGAGGCTGGGGATTCGGGGTCGGACTCTTTCATCACCCAGGTTGAAGTCACCGAGGTGGTTAAAAAGCTCCGCGGTGGCAGGGCTTCGGGTGTGGATGAGATCCGCCCTGAGTATCTCAAGTCTCTGGATGTTGTAGGGCTGTCATGGTTGACACGCCTCTTCAACATTGCGTGGTGGTCGGGGACAATGCCTTTGGACTGGCAGACTGGGGTGGTGGTTCCCCTTCATTAGAAAGGGGACCGGAGAGTGTGTTCCAACTACAGGGGGATCACACTTCTCAGCCTCCCTGGTAAGGCCTACGCGAACCTCGGCTTCAGGAGGAGCAGTGTGGTTTTCATCCCAGTCGTGGAACACTGGACCAGCTCTATACACTCTACAGGGTACTCGAGGGTTCATGGGAGTTTGCCCAACCGGTCCACATGTGTTTTGTGGACCTGGAGAAAGCATTCGACTGTGTCCCTCGTGGTGCCCTGTGGGGTTGCTCCAGGAGTATGGAATCGGGGGCCCTCTATTAGGGACCATCCGGTCTCTGTACAAGCGGAGCAGGAGTTTGGTCCGCGTTGCCGGCACTAAGTCGGACCTGTTCCCGGTGCATGTTGGACTCTGGCAGGGGTGCCCTTTGTCACCGGTCCTGTTCATAACTTTTATGGACAGGATTTCTAGGCACAGCCAAGGGCCGGAGGGGGTCTGGTTTGGGGACCAGTGGATTTCGTCTCTTCTTTTTGCAGATGACGTGGTCCTGCTGGCCCCCTCTAGCCAAGACCTACAGCATGCACTGGGGCGGTTCGCAGTCGAGCGTGAAGTGGCTGGGATGAAGATCAGCTCCTCCAAGTCCGAGGCCATGGTTCTCTACCAGAAAAGGGTGGCTTGTCCTCTTCAGCTTGGAGGGGAGTTCCTGCCTCAAGTGGAGGAGTTCAAGTATCTTGGGGTCTTGTTCACGAGTGAGGGAAGAATGGAGCGGGAGATCAACAGATGGATCGGTGCGGCTGCTACATTAAGGGGGGCACTGTGCCGGTCCGTTGTGGTGGAGAGAGAGCTGAGCCGCAAAGCGAAGCTCTCGATTTAGTGGTCGGTCTACGTTCCTACCCTCACCTATGGCCATAAACTTTGGGTTATGACCGAAATATCGAGATCTCGGATACAAGCAGCTGAAATGAGCTTCCTCCGTAGGGTTGCCGGGCACTCCCTTAGAGATAGGGTGAGGAGCTCGCCCATCTGGGAGAGGCTCGGAGTAGAGCCGCCGCTCCTCCACATCGAGAGGAGCCAGTTGAGGTGGCTCGGGCATCTATATCGGATGCCTCCTGGATGCCTTCCTCGGTAGTGTTCCAGGCACATCCCACCGGGAGGAGGCCCAGGACACGGCCCAGGAGACGCTGGAGGGACTATGTCTCTCGGCTGGCCTGGGAACGCCTTAGGCTCCCCCCGGAGGAGCTGGAGGAGGTGTCTGGGGAGAGGTACGTCTGAGCGTCTCTGCTGAATCAGCTGCCCCCGCGACACGGTCCCGGATAAAGTGGAAGACGACGATAGACGACGATAGACGACGATAGACGACGATAGACGACGACGACGAAGCAGTAAATAGAATAGCTGAAAAGTTTTACACCTACATTTGTTTGTGTTTTTTTATGTTGTACATAAAAATAAGGTTTATTACAGTCAGACATGAATCACGTGTGCACAAGCTAAAGCACTTTTATGTGCTGAATAGAGGTTGGTTAGAATGAATGTTAATTTGCTCACTGACACTACATGCCCTTGATTTAGCTTTTATTTAAAAACCTGAACACATGTTTTAGACGAACCAGAACCCCCATTACTGGAGCTTTTGGAGACTACTAGGACCTGAAGAGAGCAAAAATAAAAATGCGCTTCTTTACAAATTTCACAGATAAAAAAACTCACATTTCTACAAGATTAAACCTCTGACACGTTTGTAATTCTTCAACCCAGGTGATCATTTCAGGAGCAGCTTGAGAGAACACAGTGATGAAGATTGTTTTTACAATCTGTGTAACCCAGTCTTCTCTTTCCCACCTAAACACAATTAAAGCTCCTGTATAACCAACATAACATTTCCCACTGGAAATATAACTTCAAGGTCTATTTGATGCGGCAAAAAGCAATGATGCGTCCTAATTTAAAACTCCTGGTGTAGGGTTTTGTTTTTCACAGCGGTTGAGAGGAAATCTTTAATAATCCAAGTGCAATGGGAGAACAAAACAGATTGTGTTGGAAAACATTTTCATTACAACAGATTACCCACCTCAGTTAGACATAATAAGCTAATGTGTTGATCTCTTTTCTTCTTATTCCTCAAAAGTGATAAAGTGTGTTTTTAAGTATATAATTTGTTGTTCTGCCTTTTTTTTTAGCTTTACCTTGTTGTGCAATAATATATTTAAGTTGGGTTAATATTTAACCAAACAAGTTTTGGTCTGTTAGGTACTATCCTGTGAATACCAGCCCAATATGATGGTATTAGAACAATAGATAAAGGATTGGATTTGAGCACTGGCATTCTCAAAACGGCACACTCTGCACAAATATGGGGTGAATTCCAAGGTTTATTTTGAGGTAATGACGTCAAATTAGTTTTTAAAACTAATTAGGGAAAGTTGGTATGTATTCAAACTACCAGTAACAATGCAAAATCAGAAGGATACGTAAAACACTATTTTAATAATATATTATTTTAAAGAATCATTTGCCAGATGTGTTAAACAGCCACCATTATTTAGTAAAATAATATTTAGCAAAATATTATTAGCTGAATTAAAAAAATAATCTTTCAGACAATTGATCCTAATGTTGTCAGCTAGACATCACATGTAGTAATGGAATGCTAAAATGACAAAGAGGAACATCTATGGTCTCTTACAAGATGACGAGAAACCGGATATAAGTATTTGACGTGCAGAGCTGCAGTTTTGTTGCCGTTTTCTTCAGGCAGTGGGGACTTAACTTTTGTTTGTTCTTTAATCTACGTAAGCACAAACATCAGATTGTAGTCAATTTTGAATCCAAAGATTCTTCAAAGTTGTAGAGTCTTACTGCTGCTGGGGTGGAGGAGTCATGGTTTTATGGAGCTTTCTGACGCACATGCAGAAAAACCCAGGAGACCAGTAAAGTTTAAACGTTTTTTTTTTTTTTAAAATCAGAATATTTTTGGGCTGAACCCGGGGAGGACTTCAGCGATTGGGGTATGACACATCCTGGAGAAAGAAGGAGTGAGTGGTGAGTAGATGAACAGGGGGGTGAATGACAAGGGAACCATACTGTTTGTCGGGCTTCGGAGAAGCTGATGATCCAGGCTTGGAAGGAGGTAATGGAGTCCAGGGTGGGAGTCTGAGCAGCGGGTTGTATTGTTCTTTGGAAGAGACAAATGCTGATAAAGAGGCTTTAGGGGCCCAAATGGGGAAATATCCAGAGGTTTTGATCTGCTGAACTGAGCCAGAGTGTTTTGAGCTTCGTCGAGAAGGCCCCCTAAAATTTCAGGAGATCCCCTTTAATTGATGAAAGAGGGATCAGGGTTAGGTTTCTCAAAAACATGGTTTGTAATCAAAAGGTTTTTGGGGAGGGCCTAGAGGGGACCCTAAGGTTGACACTCGGTGTTGAAAGTGCACCAGCCAGCCAGCTCCCCTTAAGCTCCACAAACGACTATACACAGCTTTTAAAATGTTTTTTTTAAACCAACCCTGCGTAAAAATTTGTCCCCCAACTTTTTTCTGACCTGTCTGCTGTGTTCCCCTTGGTCTTCTATGATTTTTTTCAAATACCATCTAACAAACCACTGATGCCTTTACAGAAACAGTTTTTTTTTATTCTGGTAAGTTTAAAAGGGGGTACTCTTTTTTTTTGTTATAGGCATTTTCTGAAATTGACTCATGCCTGAAATTTTTTTTTTGGGGGTATTGTAGAAAAAGGGGGAACACCCTTGCTGCCCCTCCATTAGATTTTGTTTTTCTAAATTTTTGAAAAACAGGGATATTTTTTTTTTACCTCACATTTTTGCTGTTCTTTGCCTTGATCTGTTTTTTAATGAAATACGTGGTTTTCTTGTGGGTTAGAATTGTAAAATTTAAAAAGTTAATAGACTATGATTTTGGGGTTTTTAGGGACTGCCTTCATGGTAAAAAAACAAAAAAAAAAAAAAACAATTTCAGCAAATTCAAAGGGTTTTAATGTGCCTATGATCAGGAAATTAAAATATTTTAAACATTAACTTAAGGAAAAAAATCCCACCCCGATTTCATGTTTGTTTTTCAAACAAAAAAATCTAAAAAACTACAAAAAATAAAAAAAATAAAAACCGTATTTGCTGGATGCGCTTTCTTTTTATCATGATGTCTTGGCCCCCCCTTAAAGGGAAATTTAGTTGTTTTTCTCCCCGTCACAAATTTTTGCAAATGAAGAAAACAAATTTAGGGAATCCAAATTTCCTCTCCACTGTCGCTACATGCATGCTCAGTATGAGGATTGCTGCTGCAAAGTCAACGCAGTGTGACTCACACTCTCTACATGCTCATCTGAGGAGGAGTGAATGCTGCAAGTCACTGACTGGATGCAATTGCTTTCCTTTTCCTTAGAAAAACTTTTTTTTGATTGAATTAAATAATGAAAAATAACTTCAAATGAATCTGACTGCACTTCAATGATTTGATAATTGTAATGTATGTAAAAAAAACTTTTGTGAAGTGCCTTGAGACGACATGTGTGTTGTGAATTGGCCATTATAAAAATAATTGAATTGAAATTGAATTGAATAATAGCAAAAAACTTTTTCCAAACAGTTTAAAAACTGGAACTTTATCAGCAGAAATTTACTGTAACAGTTGCCAAAATTTTTTTAAAAACTAAATGCACTTTTCAGTAAATTTTAAGCCTCTGCTTTTTCTGAAATCTCAAATGCTCAGTTTCGATGGGATTTTTTTCACATTTGATTAAAAAAAGAATTTCAGTGAAAACATGACCATCTCATTTTCAAGGCATCTGCCAATTTCCTTCCAAAGCTAAATTTTAGCCAGCTTGTCATAATTGTTTTTTCTACTGTTTCTTTAAACCAAACTTAAATTTGATAATTAAGGAATGCCAGTTTCTTTTTGACTTGAATTTCAAACTCAGTTTCAACTTTTACTGAAATCTTTTGATTGAAACTGATTGACACAAGTTTGCTGACAGTACAAAGATTTCCAGCCATCTGAACCTGCAAGTTTTAAAATTTCCTAAAACCAAAACTGGTGGGCAATGAGCATAAAATTCACTAACATAGCTAATCAGGTGATGACTTTTTGTCAATTCACTTTCATTTTCATACATGAATTTGTTCACATACAACAGCCAATTTTCAATTTTTTGACCTTTCCAATTTTCAAAATTTCAAAACCATGTGTGATGATTTTTTCAAGTCCCATTGAAATCAAAATTTTATGGCATTTTTTAAAGTTTTTTCAAAAAAGTTTTACTTCAGATGGCTTTTACTCAAGCTTTATTCATTTTGCTTCCATTGAATGCATGGAGTTTTGACTTCAAATGGCCTGAATCCAGTGCACAGTCAAGTTTTGAATGAACTCCCTGCATTTCATTTTTGAAACCAGCTTTCAAATTCTAGCAGTTTGAACAAGGAATGAATGCTTAAACAGCTGAAATCCATAAAATTTTTCTATTCTATGTCATGAAAAACTAAAACTAAACTGTAAAATTAAACGTGAGTAAAGCTTTCAACTGAGGAGAAAAGACACCATATTTGTGTTGGTAATTATAAAGTTAAAAGGTTGGTTAGATTATTGTATGATTTTTATTTTTATTTTTTCAAAATTAGTCCTACCTTTGACTTGTATTCATATCCATTAGAGGGAGACACTGCATTAGATGTTTAAAAGCAAAGTGGGTTTCAGTTCCTCATTTCGTTTCCTAACACAGATTGAGTTTCTAAATTCTTAAATTTCACAGTTATTACAATCTTGATTAAACAAAGTAAAAAAAAAAAAAAAATTTCCAATATATGCAAAACAAAAAACCCTTTTATGTCCAAAAACTTGGTACTCATTCCATGACCTGTAATTAAGCATGGTTATTTACTGGTCACAGTATCACACAGGCATAAAGTAATGGAATAAACATATTGATAACTTCTCTACTAATCCCTCATTGTGATTCCTAATTAGTAAAATATCCAAATATACAGCAACCTCCACAATATTGAGACCCCTAATAGATGTGTACATCGCATCCGATGCTCAAGCAGTCAGTTTTGCAGATTGCTTTACCTCTCCCACCATCGTGGCTGTGTGTGGCGTCAAGATAAACATGGGTCCACATTTGGCTGTTTATCACAGTTTAACTTGTTTTAAACATTGTATTCATAATTTAAGACTGTAGATATGTCCAAGATTGGGTGAGTAGCTATTTTCTTGTAGCCATTTCACTATGCACTATGCAGGATTTAGATGCATCTGTATTTACTTCACTGTCTTTGTCTCTTTGTTCCCATTTTTTAAGAGTGACAAAGAAATGGGTCTGTCACGTTTTATTTACACACCAGAGAATCAGGAAGTAATAAACTACAAATGATGAGATCCCAGAGTTTCAATTCAATTCAGTTCAATTCAGTTTATTTATATAGCGCCAATTCAAAACACATGTCGTCTCAAGGCACTTCACAAAAGTCAGGTACATACATTCCAATTAATCCTAATCATTGAACAGTGCATTCAGATTCAGTTATTTATTCAAATTTGATAAAAGGTTTTCTGTCTAAGGAAACCCAGCAGATTGCATTCAGTCAGTGACTTGCAGCATTACCTCCTCCCGGATGAGCATGTAGAGACAGTGGACAGTCACTGGTGTTGACTTTGCAGCAATCCCTCATACTGAGCAAGCATGTAGCGACAGTGGAGAGGAAAAACTCCCTTTTAACAGGAAGAAACCTCCAGCAGAACCAGGCTCAGTGTGAGCGGCCATCTGCCATGACTGACTGGGGGTTTGAGAGAACAGAGCAGAGACAGAAAGAGAACAAAGAAGCACTGACGGAAAAGTAAATGTTAATGGATGTAGCTCCTTTAATCGTTTCATCTAGAAAGAAAGAACTGAAAAACTCTGAGCCAGTTTTCAAGGTTAGAGTCTGAAAGAGAGCACATAGAGTTAGTCACAGTAAAAGCTCAGTCAATTGCCATGTCTAGGAGAGAGAAATGGTTAAACACTGAAAGACAGGTGCCATGTGGATCATCGGTAGAGGGTAAGCATTAAGTTGTTGCCAGCAGAAGCTTGGACGATGCCCCTCTCCAGAAAGGTGTCACAGGTAGACACAGAGTCAGGCCAGGTGTAGCTTCTAGGAAGAGAAAAGAGAGAGAACAAAGTTAAAAGCTGAAATAACAGCAAATAATGAAAAATTGGAGAGTAGTGTGAGAATGTAGGGAAGAGGGTGAATGTGGTCATTATGTCCTCCAGCAGCCTAAGCCTATAGCAGCATAACTACAGAGATAGCTAACTATAAGCTTTATCAAAAAGGAAAGTTTTAAGCCTAGCCTTAAAAGTAGACAGTTTGTCCATTTAGAACCCACTGATGGCCACCGTTATACTAAAAACCACAACGATTGGGATACCTCTCCCTGTCAGATTGATTATAACCATTGGAAAAGAGAGGGGTTCATACAGGTAGCAGAAATGGAGGGTGTGTTTGCACCTCAACCATAACTGAGCTGGTTTAGGCTAAACCTGACTCCCCCTTACTCCATCCAACAGGGAGGGAAGAAGACGGAGGTGAAAATAAGAAAGATAGCTAACCTAAGCCACTATAACTATAAGCTTTATCAAAAAGGAAAGTTTTAAGCCTAGGGTGTCCGCCTCACTAAAACTGCAAGCTGGTTCCACAGGAGAGGAGCCTGATAACTAAAGGATCTGCCTCCCATTCTACTTCTAGAGACTCTAGGAACCACCAGTAAACCTGCAGTCTGAGAACGAAATGCTCTGTTAGGAACGTATGGAACAATCAGATCTCTAATGTATGATGGAGCTAGATCATTAAGGGCTTTATTTGTAAGGAGGAGATTTTTAAATTCTATTCTGGATTTAACAGGCAGCCAATGAAGGGAGCTAAAGTAGGAGAAATATGATCAATCTTTTTAATTTTCATCAGAACTATTGCTGCAGCATTTTGAATCAGCTGAAGGCTTTTAACTGCATTTTGTGGACATCCTGATTACATTACATTACAATAGTCCAGCCTTGAAGTAACAAATGCATGGACTAGTTTTTCAGCATCACTCCTGGACAGGATATTTCTAATTTTGGCAATGTTCAAGAGGTGAAAGAAGGAAATCCTAGAAACCTGTCTTAATATGGGATTTAAATGACATGTCCTGGTCAAAAATAACACCAAGGTTTTTTACTTTATTATCGAAGGTCAATTTAATGCCATCCAGGTTAAGTGATTGACTAAGCAGTTTCTTTTTTAAAGACTCCGGTCCAAAGACGACAACTTCTGTCTTGTCTGAATTTAGAAGCAGAGAATTTAAGGTCATCCAAGTTTTTATGTCTTCAAGACATGCTTGTAGTCGATCTAACTGGTTGGGCTCATCAGGATTTATGGATAAGTAAAGCTGAGTATCATCAGCGTAACAGTGAAAATTTATTCTATGCTGCCTGATAATTTTACCAATTGGAAGCATATATAAAGTAAAGAGAATTGGCCCAAGTACTGAACCCTGTGGTACTCCACAATTAACCCTGGAGTTTAAAGATTATTTATCATTTACATGAACAAACTGGAATCTGTCAGACAAATAAGATTTAAATCAGCCTAGCGCTGTTCCCCTGATCCCTACAGCACATTCCAGCCTTTCTAAGAGAATATTGTGATCGACTGTATCAAATGCAGCACTGAGATCTAACAGGACAAGTACAGACACAAGTCCACTATCTGATCCTAGAAGAATATCATTAGTGACTTTCAGCAGAGCTGTTTCAGTGCTATGATGAGCTCGGAAGCCTGACTGAAACTCTTCAAACAGGTCATTGCTGTGTAAATGCTCACACATTTGATTAGCAACTATTTTCTCAAGAATTTTAGATAAGAATGGAAGATTGGATATCGGTCTGTAATTTATTAAGTCATCTCGATCAAGCGACGGTTTCTTAAGCAAAGGTTTAATTACAGCTACCTTAAAAGCTTGTGGTACACATCTATTTACTAAGGATAAATTAATCATATCTAAAATGGGGCTGGTAATCAGAGGGAACACTTCCTTAAATAATTTGGTTGGGATTGGGTCTAACATACAAGTTGAAGGTTTAGATGAAGCTAATATTTCTGATAACTCAGGAAGCTCCACAGGATCAAAACAGTCCAAACACAGATCAGGTTCTACAGTTATTTCCAATGTTGTCTCACTTGCTGAGGATGAAGTAATCATCTTCGGGAGTATGTCAAAGATTTTCTTTTTGATAGAATCTATTTTATTTAGGAAGAATCCCATAAAGTCATGACTGCTGAGAGCAAAGGGAATGGATGGCTCAACAGAGCTATGACTCTGTGTAAGTTTAGCAACTGTACTAAAGATAAAGCTAGCTTGGTGAAGTGTCTTTTTATACAACAGTAGGCTATTTTTCCAGATTAAGTAGGAATCCTCTAGGTGTGTAGAGCGCCATTTTCACTCCAATTTTCTAACATCGTGCTTCAAAGGAAGGCATAAATTGCCGAAGGGTTTCCAGTAATTTATTTTACATGAAGTTTTAGAGGTCCTCATAAGTGTGAGAGTAGTGATTTATATTCTAACTTTATTAGTAATTCTGTTAATAATTAATTCTTAATTATATGAATTAATAGTTGCTAATACTTAAACTACTGTTGCTCAACAGTGGTGCTCTGATTTGTTGGTCTGAACATTTTATATTCTAACCTTGTAAATAATTTTATTAATAATTGTTGATTATTAATTAAAATATGAAGAGTTGCCCCTAACCAAACCAAAGTGGCATCCGCATCATTAGGTTATCATTAGTGGAAGTGAGAGAGTTGTGCAACACAAATAACCACCCGGCCAGAACACAGTGTCCTGAAAAGTAAAACAGAATTTAACGAATCCTTAAGGCAGATAATTTGCCTCAAGAAGTTTTAGTAAGTGAGGTACTCGAATCATTTGAGGAATTGTTTCAGCCCATAGTCAATGTAAGTTTGTTATCCTCTGAAAATAACTCAACACACAGCCATCAATTCATGATTCCCTCAGTGAACTGTAGCTCCCACAGCCAGTAGCGCTCGTGCAGCCCCAAAACATGACACTCCTTCCACCATGCTTCACTGTAGGCTAAATACACTTGTCTTTTTACTCCTCACCTGGTTGCCGCCACACACGTCTCACACCACCTGAACCAAATAAGTTTATCTTAGTTTCAACAGACCACAGGACAAGGTTCCAGTATTCCATGTCCCTAGTCTGCTTATCTTCAGCAAACTGTTGGCAGACCTTTAGAAGAGCCTTCCTTCTGGGACAACAGCCAGGCAGACCTATTGTGGCGTATGGTCCAAACCGGCTGAGCCCCCACCCCTTCAACCTCTGCAGCAATTCTGCCAGCACTCATATGTCTAGTATCAAAAGATAAGCTCTGGATATGATGCTGAGCATGTGCACTCAACTTCTTTAGTTGACCATGATGAGGCCTGTTCTGAGTGGAACCTGTCCTGTTAAAACGCTGCATGGTCTTGGCCACCGCGCTGCAGCTCAGTATTAGGGTGTTCACGATCTTCTTATAGCCGAGGCCATCTTTACTTAGAGAAACAATTCTTTTTTTCAGATCCTCAGTGAGTTATTTGCCATGAGATGCCATGCTGAACTTCCAGTGACCAATATGAGAAAGCATGAGAGAGATAACACACCTGCTCCCCATTCACACCTGACACTTTGTAACACTAACAAATGACATGACACTAGGGAGGAAAAATGGCTTATTGGGTACAGTATGGACATTTTCACTTTGGGGTGTACTCAATTTTGTTGCCAGCGGTTTAGACATTAATGGCTGTGTATTGTGTTATTTTGAAGGAGACAGCAAATTTATGCTGTTATACAAGCTGTACACTGATTACATTGTATCATATCTTCAGTGTTGTCCCATGAAAAGATAAAATGAAATATTTACAAAAATGTACAGTATTTTGTCAAATACTGTATATATATTTATATTCATGTATCTTGAATTCTTTCATGTAGACTCATCTGTGAGAGAGATAGCATCCATTTATCCATTGTCAATACCCATTTGTCCTTGCCAGGTTGCAGGGGTGCTGGTGCCTCCTGCAGTCATCACAGAGCAACACAGAGACGCATAGGACAAACAACTGTGAACACACACACACTTAAACCTAAGGGCAATTTAGAGACTGTGAGAGTTTTTGGACAGAACTGACTCATGCATGGAGAGAACATGCAAACTCCATGCAGAAGGACCCCAGGCCCGGGAATCGAACCTAGGACCTTCTTGATGCACGGTAACAGTGCTATTAACTGCATCGCTGTGCAGCCCTAAGATATGACAGGTGCTGTGAAATGTGAACAAAACAGTCTTATTTTTCTTTTTAAAAACACAATCTAATAATTAATAATCAATGTTCTAAATGAAATTCTAAAGAAAAACTAAGGATATTTTCACCCTACTACCAGTAGTGTTTGCTCACCCTATGATACTTGAGTGTTGTAAACTGTGGCAGCAGCATTAGTCTTGCATTGTCAGAGATAGTGAGGTTCCTGCACCATCCTTCCACCAACTTGCCAGATAGGATGGGTATTATGAATGTTGTGCTACTGATGTGTGTCAACAGAAGCTTCTTATCAGAGTGAGAAGATGAGAGGAATAGCTGCTATTTTGAATTAAAAAATATTAACTTTGTCAGTCCTATAGGTCAAAGAAATTACATTTACCTAACACAGAGACTATGCGATTCACACTCACATTAAACTAATTAAGAACCATAAAAAACTCAAATACTGTAGATAAATAACACATCATAAATAGGCTCCCAAAACCAGAATCATTACAGCAAGTAAACCAAAATACATTCCAATGTCTACATGTTTCAATCAGAAAGCAGAAAAAAATAGGCAGGCAAAAATCTCCTTAAACTTGACAAGAACCAAAATCCCATATCAACTGTCCACTGTCACCACATGCTTATTCAGGATGGGAATTGCTGAAAAGTCAAAGACTCGATTCAGTCTGCTGAGCTTCCCTAGATAGAAATCCTCTTACCAATTGGTATAAAGTGAACCTAACCACAATGTGTTTTAACTAGAATTTAAATAGAATGTATGTAATTGAATGAGTGCGCTTTTATGATTGGATTCATTTAATTATATATTTCAATTTTAAAGCTTTGATGCAAATACTTAAGGCTGCTTTTGTTTAGATGGTGGATTAGTGAACAAAATACTCATAAAGAACTTTTGTACTGCAATGTACTTTTTGTTTAAAATAATCAAAATTTGTAACAGAAGGCAAAGTAATATATTGTTGCATAATATGAAAAGGTTCAATGTGAATTAATAATTTTGCAAGGCACTGAGGAGCTTCTTGATAGCTTCTGGCATAATACAAGCTGGATAATTGACCACTCTTCTTACCAGAGGTGGTAGAGCCTGTTTAAGTTGGTTCAATAGGATTGAGGTCAGGGTCATCCCAGAAGGGTCATTGTTCAGCAGATGCTCATTTCTAAAGCAGCACAATCAAGACAACAATTAAGATTGGTGATTTCTAGGTTTTCCCTGAAGTTTGTAACTAATGGAGTTTTGACGAAAATTCAAACTGAAAGACTCACCTCCACCCCCCAGCCGTCCTATGACTCCATTGTGCGTCTCTCCGTCATCCAATCAGCGTCAGATCCACATGTGTCTTCAATGAATCATCCTCCGAGGCTTCGCTTTTAAGGACCTCCAGTCATGGATTCCCCGCTCTTCAGCTGAGCTTCGACACTCCACCGCCCCACCTCCACCATCTCCCTTCCATGCTCCTCCTGGCTCCCTTACCTTCTTAGGCCTTCACTCCACCACCAGTATCGGATCCCAAGGGGGAAGAATTATCTAATTCTAAGCCTAAGACGTTAAATCAAGCTCATGTCATTCTCAGCATTCATGTCTTCCTCCGGGGTCTGAGCGCCAAAGATATTTAAATTTTATCGATAAACTTCTCTAATCGCCACCTTGTTTCTTATTGTGAGTCTTTTCAGGTTGAATTTCCTTTTTAGAGGGATAATTTGAGTTACATTGTTGGATTTTAGACACAAGTGGGTGTGATCAGGAAAATGATCCAAAGGACACATCCCAGCTGGTTTTGGAATGGATAAAGTAGGCTAATATTAAAGTTTTGTATTGGTCCCTACCTCAACCTGTTAGAAAACCTGTGGCCTGGATGCTTAATCCTGTTTAATGCAAGCAAACCAACATATTTAAATAAACTCTGCCATTTCTGACAAGAAAAAGAGTAAAATATCCATCTACAATTATGCCAGGACATTGTTGATGGCTATAGAAATTGTGTATTTTCTCTGTAACTTGTTAAAAAACGTTTAACCAATATATAATTTGTGGTGTATGCAAACGTTTTTATGTATACTTATGAATTTGTGTGGATTAGAGAAAATGCACACATGAACTCCAATTTATGCATCTAAATCTTGTTTCTTAAATGTATTGATTTTGTTTATTATATTAAAATTCGCCCTTAATACGTTGCATCCATATTTTAGTGATCCCAAAAAGGGGTCTTTGAAAATCTTAAAATATATACAGTAAGGTTGATGCTAAATAGAAAAGAGGTCTTGATGGTGTTGTGAAAAGATATAGTTTACCAAGAAAATTGTTGAAGTTGAAAAAAGAGCATACCATTTTGTTATTGTGCAATAGGTATGCTGAAATAATCACTGAAACATTTGAGGGGTTGAAAGTCTAGAACAGTTATTTTGAATGTTGAGGACTGAAGTTAATAATAGCATTTATGAGAAAAATGTTTGATACATCATATGTGTGAATCTTTAAAAGAGCATTTTTTGTGTCATAGGGACACAGGTGGAACACAAACCTCCAAGTGTTAACAGAGACCTGATAAGGCATTCCTTAACATTTTACAAACAAATCTAACTGCAAGGGGGTTTCCAATTCAATAAGTGATGCTGCAGATTGTAGCACTGTAAAGTACCATAAAATAATGCATTAACTGATCTATAAAAAGCACTGACTGAGGTTAAAAATGCATCAGATTGTTAAATTATACTATGTAGTCTATACAAATACAGTACAAATAAAGTATAGTAATAACTTAACAACACAATAATAATAACACAATAGCTATAGCGTTATATCATAAATGCCCTTTTAATTTCCATCAAATAAGTTCAGAAGAGAAGTTTTTGATTTACATTGCCATGTGCTGGCTTTGGATCGTCTCCTGTGTCTGACCCTGGGACGTATGCATTGATTATAAACCTTTAACAAAGTATGCAAAAAAAGACCCACAAAATCAGATCTAAAATAGCATAAAAAGGGCGCGGCGCTTGTGGTGTGGGGGTTTGGTGCGCGGCCACGTGTAGAGGCTATGGTCCTCAAAGGTTCGGGTCCCGGGCCCGGCGGCCTTTGCCGGTTGTCTCCCCCTCGCTGTGCCCCTCCTTCCTGTCTACCTGCTATCTAAAATAAAGGCCTCTAGTCCCGAAAAAATTCTGAAAAAAAAAAAAAAATTGCGTAAAATACACTTTTGTTTGTTGAGTAAATTTGTTAATGCATTGGTGACTGAAAAACCATCAACTTCAATAAAGCAATTTTCATCAACAGCATTAAACTTCAAACAAATCACAGCCATCTCCAAAATATGGCAAGAACTTCTTAACAGTCTCCCTTTTCACAGAAACTCTAGTATTTGATAAGAAGAAATACTTCCATTATTTCATGATGTCATAAATACACACTGAACAAACTGTTACACATTATGTTTTCAATAAAACACTAAGCAAGAAATCGTTTACTTGCAACAAGCAAACTGTTGTAAATCAAGACTCCTTCCAAAGACCTCAAGTGTTGTGCATCGCCTTTTTAGTCACTATGCCAGGTTATTCCATAGTTGCTAATACCCTCTTCCTTCCACGTTTGTCCTGACAACCTTTGTGATTAATTTATTAATTGGGACCATGTGCAAACTCAGGTTTTTAAACATTTACCATCCACTAACAGCTTTATGCATGTGCCCCTCAGTACTTTTTAAGTTTCTAAAGCAAAGGTAGAAGCTCATAGCACTGTGAAGTGTTTTAATTTGATGATTTCTTGATCTAAATCACCAATACACAACTATTTAAAAACAGTGATGTCATAGTGCCAGCAATTTAGCTGAAACAGCGAGCCTTAATGGCACGCTTCTTACCTTCTTTTTTGTTTTCAGTGTATTTCAATGACCGCATGGCCTTCAGTATCTTCTATTTTATCTTTTGACTTTTCCCTTTCAGGGGTCGCCACTGCGAGTCATCCGACTCCATCTTACCTTGTCTTTTGCACCTTCTTCTCTCACACCAACTACCTTCATGTAGTCTTTCACTCCACACATATATCTCCTCTTTGGTCTTCCCCCAGGCCTCCTGCTTGACAGTTCGAGCCTCGGCGTCCTTCTGCTGATGTACTCACTATCCCTCCTCTATACATGTCCTGGCCCCTCTGGCTTTATTTCTAACACATCTATCATTATGGCAGTTTACAATAATAAAACATAATATTTGGGGTCTTTTTTACATTACTGAATACATTTCTAGAAATAGAGTTCTATTTATGAGGAAGTTTTAGCCTATTATTTAGTCTAAAATAATAGACAAAATAATATTTCATTATTAGTCTAGAAATATTTTTTTCCAAATATTCCAAGATTATTTTGGAATACAAATGTCATGTGGGCTAGGAGTCTATACAACCTTCAAGTTGATGGGTGCTTAACCATCAATCTGTTGTAATTTTTTTTTTCTGTAAAAGAAACTCATGGGGTAGGACACCAAAAGTGGTTCTAGCAGGGCCCTCATTCTCCTAAATCTGGCCATGAAAATACCAATATACTGCTCTTCAAAACTGTCATTCTTAAACTTAATTAACATGTTTTAATTCCATGTAATCTACAGTATCTAATTTACCATGCTAGTTGGGAATTTACACAGAAGTAGAAGGTTTAGTGAACATGGGCTGTGCTGCTCTCCAAGAACAAGAAGCATTGAATTAAATAACTGCTTACCTAAACAGTGCATCACTTGGTAGAAATACTACATGTTTAGGAACATGCGTTCAGTTAATACTTCATGTAAACACAGTTTTAAAAATGCAACATACGGTAGATGTAAGGAGTACATCTCTCTGCACACCATTATAAAATCTCTTTGGCATATAACAGGTGTATTCAGAGACTTTGAGGGAACTGTTTGTACAGCCTTGCGAAGCTGCAGCCCCTCACCTCATTAACTCAAAGTCTGTAAGCAAATGAAGTTGAACTTTATTCCGGTCACAAGAGCACAGGAGAGAATTAATGCTGCGTTAAAGAAAGTAGAATGTAGCTTCACCTTCTGTTCCATCACTAAGTAGAAAGGGCAGAAGTGAGAAATTTCCCTTTGTGGAATGACTTAAAAATACTTCGAGCACCTCACAAACCCCATCACAGGAAATCCGTCATTCTTTGTCAGTAATGGGATGTACGACGGATGCACAGGTGAGCGCAGTTGTAACAAATAGAACACTTTCTAATCATGCAGCCAGACATTGGTGAAATCTTTGGATTATTTTTACTACATACTATTTATGCTATTTTCATTAATCAGTTGAGAAATATTCATTGTCATTACAGTAAATGGACTTTTCATTTAAATGCTGACCATCTTTTTGCATGTTTCCACTGGTATTTTGACTACTTATATTTAGTGATGAGGTTCAGACTAAAGTCATGACTCTGGTTGGGCCGTTCCAAAATGTGAATAGTACTTCCAGTCACAGGAAATATGTTGGCAATGTGAAATAGTTTCTTTAACCTAAATTTGCCAGGGATATGAATAATTTTGGTTTAACTGTAAATGCATGTAAATAAAACAATGATTGCAAGGATTTAACACTTTTTAACTGTTGTACAAGCAAGAAATGTAAGCATGTGTTGTTTTTTATTCACCAAAGGTTTTAAGCAGTCGATAGATCATAATGGCAAACAGGTCAGTTTTGCACTGAAACCTCAAGTGTTTCCTACTCAGCTATGCTGTTGTATTAAAAAAAGAAAGTGGGTTGGCATTGTCTTGCTATAATACACAAGACAAAGCCTGAAAGAAAACAGTGTTAGGGTGTTTGTAAATGTTGCTCAAACACTTAATTAGAGGGTATGAATATTGTTCATTATTAAAGTGGTCTTTAAGAGCCCTATCTTAGGCACTTAGACCATATCTAGACACTGATAGGATAACAAATGCATGCATTTCAACATGTCCTCCTTAGCTCAGAGATTCATGTTTGATTTTCTCAATTCATTTTAAATAAAGTTTGTTCAAATCCTGGGACAATTTCCCAGCTCTGAAAATAATGTAAGAAGTGTTCATTATTAAATGCATTGATTTGTGCTATAGACTAGTACCTGTGTTCCTTGAATAAAAAAAGCACCCAGTTGTGTGAGATTTAATACGTCCATGCTTCAATACTGCTGACGTTGCTTTCCTCAACAGTCAAATAAATTAGTACAAAAATTATGGCGCTCTTTACTCTTCATCTCATTTCTTTTCAGAAATTTCATTCAGTCTAATTTGCCAAACATTTAATCACGATTTTAATTCTCCAAAACTTCCCGTTTGTATAAAGCAGAGCAAAGTTCAGCGTGACGCGCATGACCTCATCCTAATCACCAGTTACGTCACTGTGCGTCGTATTTCTATTTTTACTCTACAAAAGCTTTGGTTGAGCAGGGGTGCAGCAGCAGTGTGAGGGAACATAGTAAGATATTTAAAAGTTCTCACAGACACGCTTCAGGTAGCCTGATTTCACTCTTTTTTAAGTCTGTCAATCATTTTGCGCAATTGCGCATCAAGATAGGCTTGAGATGTGATTCCAGTGTGATGTTCTGGGGGGAAATTACCACAGCGCCTCAAGGAGAAAGCCCTTCAGTTCTGACCCCATTCAAACACGCATCCAGATTCTCAGATATACGATCCGATACTGGTCCGATAGTAAACGGGGCTGAAAAGATCATGTCATTTTCTGGAGACATTTGAGTCCTGCAGACGGTAAGCATGATTTGGACTTCTGACCATCGTGACTGGTTACAGTTTGCATGAAGACTGCGGATGCGCTCTTTCTAAGTCAGGGTAGCGGAGGCACCATGAACGCAGCGGACATAGTTGCTTCTTTGCTGATTTTGGGAATTATCGTCGTGTCGCTGCTCTCAAACGTCGTGGTGCTGATCTGCTTTCTGTACAACCCGGAGATTCGCAAACAGGTACCCGGTCTCTTCATCCTCAACTTGACGTTCTGCAACCTGTTGCAGAGCGTGTCCAACATGCCTCTAACTCTGGTCGGGCTCGTCACTTCAGGGCACCCCGGAGGCAGCGGTTTCTGTCAGATCGTGGGTTTCCTCGACACTTTTCTCACCACGAACTCAATACTTAGCATGGCAGCGCTCAGCATCGATAGATGGGTGGCGGTGGTGTTCCCGCTGAGCTACCACTCGCGAATACGCCACCGGGATGCGGTAATAGTGCTGGGATACACCTGGATACACTCTATGTGCTTCTCCACGGTGGCCACCTGTAGTTCCTGGCTCGGTTACAACTATCTTTACGCATCGTGCACCCTCTGTAATGTCCGGGCGAAGACAGCTGGGAAGCAGTTCATCGTTTTCACTGTGGCTTTGCATTGTCTCACTTTCCTCCTTACGCTGATCGTGATGTGTGTAACATATCTGAAAGTGCTAAAAGTTGCAAGGTCTCACTGCAAGCGCATCGACGTGATCACGATGCAGACGTTGGTGCTGCTGGTGGATATTCACCCCAGGTAAACATCTATAAAGAAATGTAAACAAATGTCATATCTATCTATCTATCTATCTATCTATCTATCTATCTATCTATCTATCTATCCAGTAAATTTATAAATTTATTTACAAATTTATTTCATATTATTGACAAATGTATTAATATTAATGTACATTTACATGTTTAAATAGTTTTATAAATTATACAAAAATCATATAGAAAATAAGATTCTTAAACACATTTATACAGGTATAAACACATATATACATTTATTCAGGTATGTTTTTTTTATTTAATTACCCCCTAGTCCTGTGTAGCAGCCAGTGGCATGAATTTCTGTCTGGTTTGGCCCATCTTTCTGCCACCAACTCCACAAACAAACACAAATACTTTTTTTTAACAGTGTTTCCAAAACATCTGTAATCTGTGTGCAATAATTAATTCCAGGTTTGACTACTTGATGCATTGAGGTTTTCAACCTTGTCTCAGTCTGAAGTGGCTCTAATACGAAGATAGCAATGAAAGTACTCTTTTTTTGTATTTTTACAGATCTGACCATTCTAAATAAGTAAGATGTATTACTAGAGATAGTACAATACAGTCATGACTACTGAAAACTAGAAAAGCGCTCAGAGGGTGCAGACCTCCACTAAGGCCACTGCATGTCAGCCGATGACAGGGTTTAGGAAGCATTTGGGAATTCCAAGTTGTCCCCCCATGGTCTTCCAATGATAAAAAATGCTTCAAAAAAAATCCATGATCCAGATTGTGCTCTGCATCATCACTAAAATCTAACCATCTGTTCCTTGTCCTAATACACACCTTGTGTGAAAATGTCATCCAAATCCATTCATAACCTTTTCAGACATTTTCCAAACAGACAGGAGGGAATAACACCAAAATAGTCTTTTTAGTTGTGAATCAATACCACAAGTGAATCATATAACAACTTTGTGCCCCCAACAGGCCATGCCACCCTGGGCAGAAAGCCGTATCCTCCATATCAAAACCACCCACTGGTTGCAGCCCATTCTAAATGTATATATCTGTCAGCCATACCAATCAAAGATAGTGAGTGGGGCTAAAATGATATAAACAAGGCGATTGGTCTGCAGTTGAGTTGCTGTGCATGTTACCCAATTAGATGCTAGACTATAGTTAATGAGCCACAGTGAGAGTTTAAAATATTTCATCATGACCTGCAGCACACAATATATATAATAAATAAACAACTGATAACATATTCATATATATTATTTTAACATATAATGCATTCACATTTTAATTCGTAATTAATAATATTATAGGTACTAGTGTGTGTAGCCCATAATTGTATGGTTTACTGGACAAAATATATATGTAATTCAAATCAAGTGTTTCCAATTAGATTGTTTTTGCCAATTCTCATAAAATATGGGTTCAGTAAAAATGTCATGAGAAAATGCACATCAAAGATGGCTGCTTTGTTCATGTCAGTCCCACATGTTTTTTTTCTCCTTAAAATTCCTCTATTATGTCTGCATGTCTCATTGCTCTTGAAGTTGTGACGGTAACTGTGTTGCCTTGGCAGTGTTCGCCAGAAATGCCTGGAGGAGCAGAAGCAGAGAAGGCAGAGGGCCACCAACAAGATCAGTACATTTATTGGCACATTTGTGGTCTGTTTCACGCCTTACGTCATTACAAGGTGAGCTAAAATGTGTACCGCTGTATAACGGGGGGGAGGGGCTTTGAGTGGGTAACTGTGAAGCTGTTTATTACATGCACGTTCTCATTAAACTAACAACCGTCTGAATTTTTTTCTGAAGCACAGAATTTAAAATACATTTCCAGCACACAGCATCATTGACAATGTTTCAATGAAGTTAAAGAGTTCAGTTCCAGGGAAATAAAATTAAAAAAAGTACATTTCCTGGCTACTGATGATGTTATATTCGATTGAATAATTGCTTTTAGTCCTCCCTTTGTCATCCAGTGACATTTTAAACATCTATGCTGCCTCATCTTCATTATGTCACAGCTTACAATGGATAAGAAACATGATCATCATTATCCGCTTGTCACTATAGGCCCTTTTAAACAGTAACACGTGATTTGACTGGCTGGAATTGAATTTGTCATTTCCCCCATGTTGATCAAAAACAGCTCATTTTGATCATCAATGATCCAAGAAAAAATAAAGTCAAGTTGTGAAGTGAAGCAATGATTTTTGACAATATTTCTTGCATTTCTTCTTGTGTATTTCTTCTTCTTTCTGCATTTTGCCTTGTACAGTGTGTTGCAAAAGCATTCATAACTCTTCAACTTTCCACATGCTGTCATGGAACAACCACAAACTTCCATGTATTTTTGTGAAATCAAAGGCTTGTGATAATGGCTTTATTTTATTATTTTTTTACAAACAAAAATCAGCCGATCCTTCCTGCAAAATAATTACAGATCAGTCAGATTAGATGGGGAGTGTCGTTGTAATTTGATTTTCACATCTTGCCAAACATTTCTTATTGGATTTAGGTCTGGACTTTGGCTGGGCCAATCTAACATATAAAAAATGCTTTGAATTAAATAATTTCATTGTAGCATTAGCTATATATTAAGGGATTTGTTTGACATGTAGGTTAAAGTTTAATTTTGGTCTCATCAGAGCCCTTTCTTCCATGTGTTGGCTGTGTTCCCTAAATTATTGTGGCAAGCTCCAGTGTTATTTCTCGTGGCTTTCTTTTAACAATGGCATTCATCCTCTCACTCTATGATAACGGCCAGATTTGTAGAGTTTATGACAAATAGTCGTCCTATTGGTAAATTTCTTATCTTATATATATATATATACAGGGGTTAGACAATGAAACTGAAACACCTGTCATTTTAGTGTGGGAGGTTTCATGGCTAAATTGGACCAGCCTGGTAGCCAGTCTTCATTGATTGCACATTGCACCAGTAGGAGCAGAGTGTGAAGGTTCAATTGGCAGGGTAAGAGCACAGTTTTGCTCAAAATATTGAAATGCACACAACATTATGGGTGACATACCAGAGTTCAAAAGAGGACAAATTGTTGGTGCACGTCTTGCTGGCGCGTCTGTGACCAAGACAGCAAGTCTTTGTGATGTATCAAGAGCCACGGTATCCAGGGTAATGTCAGCATACCAACAAGAAGGACGAACCACATCCAACAGGATTAACTGTGGACGCAAGAGGAAGCTGTCTGAAAGGGATGTTCGGGTGCTAACCCGGATTGTATCCAAAAAACATAAAACCACGGCTGCCCAAATTATGGCAGAATTACATGTGCACCTCAACTCTCCTGTTTCCACCAGAACTGTCCGTCGGGAGCTCCACAGGGTCAATATACACGGCCGGGCTGCTATAGCCAAACCTTTGGTCACTCATGCCAATGCCAAACGTCGGTTTCAATGGTGCAAGGAGCGCAAATATTGGGCTGTGGACAATGTAAAACATGTATTGTTCTCTGATGGGTCCACCTTTACTGTTTTCCCCACATCCGGGAGAGTTACGGTGTGGATAAGCCCCAAAGAAGCGTACCACCCAGACCGTTGCATGCCCAGAGTGAAGCATGGGGGTGGATCAGTGATGGTTTGGGCTGCCAAGTATTGGCCCAATACTTGTGCTAGATGGGCGCGTCATTGCCAAGGAAAACCAAACCATTCTTGAGGACCATGTTCAAATATTGTATCCTGAAGGCGGTGCCGTGCATCAGGATGACAATGCACCAATACACACAGCAAGACTGGTGAAAGATTGGTTTGATGAACATGAAAGTGAAGTTGAACATCTCCCATGGCCTGCACAGTCACCAGATCTAAATATTACTGAGCCACTTTGGGGTGTTTTGGAGGAGCGAGTCAGGAAACGTTTTCCTCCACCAGTATCAAATAGTGACCTGGCCACTATCCTGCCAAAAGAATGGCTTAAAATCCCTCTGACCACTGTGCAGGACTTGTATCTGTCATTCCCAAGAAGAATTGATGCTGTATTGGCCACAAAAGGAGGCCGTACACCATACTAATAAATTATTGTGGTCTAAAAACCAGGTGTTTCAGTTTCATTGTCCAACCCCTGTATATACTATATATATCTTCTTGGTTGGTCTTGGTAGGTTTGAAGCTGTGTCATGGTCCTTCCATTGTTAGATGATGGACTAGACAGTGTTCTATGTGATGGTTGAAGATGAAAATATTGTTTTATAACCTAACTCTAGCTTTTACCTTCTCCGCAACTTCATCCCTGACCCATCTGCTGTGTTCTGTGGTCATGATGCTGCTGTGTGTTTACTAATGTTCTCTAAAAAACCTTTTAGGCCTTCACAGAACAGCTTCATTTATGTTGATTAAAGTTTAGTTTGCTTAGTAATTAGATGAATTGTAAATGCATTGATTTTTGTTTAGGGGTTTTCAGAGGGAGTTTAATACAAATGTATGCCTAAATACAAAGACTTTTATCAAAACGTTTGAAAACCACGTATTATTTTCCTAAACTTGACAATCACTTCCTTTGGCTCGGTCTTTGACCTACAGCCCCAATATATTAAGCTTTACGTTTGTAGCATGACAAAATGTAAACATGTTTAAAGGGTGTAAATATTTACCCAAGACTTTGTGTGATTTTTCTTTCCATTTCTGCTTTATTTGCTGTAGAATTGTAGAGCTCTTCTCCCCAGGGTCAATAAATCCTCACTGGGGTGTCTTCTCCAAATGTCTGGCCTACAGCAAGGCAGCAAGTGACCCGTTTGTATACTCCCTGCTGCGCAACCAGTACAGGAAGACATGCAACCTGCTGGCCAATAAAATCCTCAAGAGGAGTCCTCTCAACTCCTCCTTCAGGGTAGAAAACAAAGCTAGGACGACTGCAGTTACTCCAACACAACCGTCAATATCCAACCATCAACTAACGAACCACTCAGCCAATGAAGGCAAGCATATTTAAAGATGTTCAGTAAACTCAAGATGGCCGATTGACCTCTTTGTGATTGAGTAGCAATAGAGCACACAAGAGTGTCTCTTAGTTGCTCACTGAAGAACAAGGCTGGTAATATTCTATATCTATTTTTATAGACAACAAAGGTCCATGTAAAAGTGCGAGAAAAACATGTGTTAATGTGTCTCTTAATAATGCCTGACTCACTTAGCTGCGCATTTGTTCATGTCCAGGCCATCATTTTACTAACACTTTTTTTATTAATAGGTTGAACTATTATCCACAAACACATTCTGTTTATTTTTTAAGGGTTTCTCAACCATGGATGCATTTAAGTTGTTCATTTTTAGCAGCAGGACTATCTGGAAATGAACCAAAATACACTGTTGTGACAATATTCAGTTAGCATCTTAGTTGTCTTTCTTATTGGCTGACGGTTGGTGAAATCTAAAGGGGGTACATACATAGCTGCCGACACAAGCACACCTTGGAACCTCTGATCTTTGGGCAATAGGCCATCATTATATCAAATGCATTTTCACAATCTCAGGAACACAGTCTGTGGAATAAAATATTATTTTACTTTGATGTAATGTAATGATAAAGATTTTTTGCCAGAGTGATCAGTGTGAAAGCTGTGCATGTGGGGTGCATGTTTGTATGTATGTGGATATAAAAACTCTAAAGCTATCAGCACTTTTAGAGCTGAATAAAAAAGTGCAGCCACGTTTGTAACTTGTGTATAGATTATTAAAGCATTACATTTTTAATTGTTTGGTAGCATAATTAGAAATTTGTTCCAAATGAAAATGATGTAGCAAAGAAAGCAAATAAAGAAAAGAGCGGCATTTATGGAATAAACTGCAGGGTATGTGTCACCCATTGCTTAAATATTACAGAGACGAGCTCTGAAGAATTATTTTCTTGTGCTTTTACAAGTCTGAAAAGACACAGATTAGTCCTTTACTTGTAATACTCTGTTGCATTCATTGTTACCTCAGTACCTATGACAGCACAGGAGTGGTATTGTGCACTACACTGAGGCTGTTTACTGAAACCCCTGTATATTGTGACTGTAAGATGTGACTTATAAAGTGCCTTTTAGATTATGAATTCTAGTTTAATCAAAACAACAGATCGGACCTTCTGGATATTGTCTCAGTATTTTGTGGTTTGGTTAAATGTGATGAAATGGTTGTTTTGAATGTAACTATTTTGTGATGCAACCTCATTGTTTTGCTGTTAAAGAAAAAACTGAGCTCCTTCAACTCTTGTTGGATCCCCTGTTAAATATTTGCTAAAAGCCTTCAAAGTAATGTACCGTTTATTGTGGTTAAAAACTCCCACATGTTGATATTTTTTTTCTTAAAAAACCGCTGGGGCCATCACCACTTATTCAAATCCCCGCTGTCAAAATTTTTTTACAAACCCTTTTTGCCAACAGGGAAGCACTTAGTCTTCTATATTCTATTGGATTTGACCCTGTGGCTGTAATTGACTTAGAAGAAGGGTAATTTTGTGTCTGTAGTTTCTGTAGTAAATTTTGGATCATCATCCTGATAAAAATTACCTATTTTTAGTTTTTTTTGGCAAAGGCCAGCACATTTTTGTAAAAAATGTCCTTGTATTTCAAATGTTTTATGA
Organism: Crenichthys baileyi; assembly: GCA_036173005.1. NCBI lineage: Eukaryota > Metazoa > Chordata > Actinopteri > Cyprinodontiformes > Goodeidae > Crenichthys > Crenichthys baileyi. Next base: position 92,646 of record JAHHUM010002027.1, read on the forward strand.
TTACATACAATCTAATAAGATTCCTAAGGCCTTTGGACGACAAACAGGCCCACATCATGATAGTACCTGTGCCATACTTAACAATGGGCACGAGGTTTTGTTCCACACTTTGCAGCAATTATCTAACAGGGAGATTTGAATGCACATCTTTTTTTACCTTCCTTCCTATCCCTCTTACAGTGTGTGGAATGGAATGTTCTCGTTCTTCCCATTTTGAGGAGTAACTAAGAGAAACAGGCCTCAGTGACAAACCCTGTCTAGACTCCTGGAAAACAGAAAGTGATGATTGACTTATTAAAAATATCAAGATACTTTGAGAAACTTAAAAACTGGAACTGAAAAAAAAGAAATGTTTGGGCTGCAAATAAGTGTGCATCTGGTGATATTGTCAAAAACAAACATTTAACCTTTTTATTAACATAGTAAAAAATGTGGTCAATTTAAAGCAGTATTTTACAGTGTGAGTTTATACTACTGCAATAAAAGATTAATATATTTAAAGCCTTTTTGCAAGTCTTTACCAGGGGTTGTCAGCTCTGTAAAATTAAATGTTATTTGAATGTGGTAGCATGTAGAGTAACTGACATTCCAACTCACACGTCTCAACAGGGGCTGAATTATATCTAAGAAGTTATGCTAGTTATTTTTGACAACACTAGGAAAATCATGATGTAGTTACTGTGACAGTATGAACCCTTTAAAAGTATTAAAATATATTTATTTTTGTCTAACTGTGTCTGATTTTTGCTAAATGCATTGATGATGACAATGGAATACATGCTGTGCATTTTGAAATTTTAAAACCTCTCTATGGTGTTCTCTTGTAATTTACAAAAGTATTTTCATCACTATGTGATTTTAATGACAGAAAGAGATATCTTTAATGTATTTGAAAAATGCATAAGTTACACATAAGAGTGCCAAGGTCTTTTGTCTCCCATGCCAATTAAGTTTAAGAGAACAAAATAATTTAATAATTACAGCTATTAACGTGAGAGCAGAATAAAGTCTTTTCATGGAAGCATTATGATTCAAAGTCAAACGCTTTTTAATTACAGAACAGCTAGGAGCAAGATAAAAATAAAAAAGAACTTAGAAATAAGGGACAGGTAGGCATAAGAATACGTTTCTGGTTAAAAATACAATGCATAATTTTTATAAAAATCATACTCAGCATAAACAAAATCTAAATAAATCAAACTATAAATTAATCATGACTTGTCATAAGTCATAGTTGCTTCCAGGAACCCTCATTATTGGGCAAAAGCTCAACTGTTCCACAGCAGAGCACACCAACTGAGAGCAATTAGCAGAAAGTATTCAGAAAGTTTGAAAGGATCCCCTGCCTGGAGGTGTACGTATTCGACGTTTCTCTCAGAGACTCAGTAAGTGGGTGAGAGGCAGACACAAATCTGTCATACATAAAGTGCAAAAGCGGTGACCTTATCATTATGCACGGAGCATGGGAAGAGCAAAAAATTAAAGTAGTAAAGAATTGAAGATGAGAGGGGAAGTTAACTTTGTACCATCTAAACAATGAGGTTCAACCCGTTACACAAAGTGAATACAAAGGTTTTGAAGGATCACTGTCATCTTTAAATAGAGATCTGCAGAAACTTTGCACTTCAGTTTCCTAAAGGACCACCATTAGACTAAATTAGAGATTAGTACAGTCTCTATAACCATGCACATTTTGGCCAAACATTATAGGAAGGTGTCAGAGAAGAGCTTCAGATGGCGTTTGTTAGACAAAAAGTCTTACTTTAAATGCTTGTAAAGTGACTGATTTGTGACGCAGCTAGAATTTCAGTCTGGAAATGATAAGCAGCAAAGACATGCTTTACAGCTCTTTGATATTTGTGCTTTTAATTTAGCTCAGTAAAAAAGTAATTGGCAGTCAGACCTCCAGAGTAATTGGAGTCAATCATGTGCAGCATCTTCCTTTAATCAGTGGCAGCAACATTGAACTCAATGAGTCACAAATCCTCCTCCACACAGAGAAAACTTTTTAATTTCTCTCTCCTGTCGAATGCAAAAAACATGTTTTACTTTCACCTCTGCAGGTTTGCTCATTAAACACAGGAAAATGTATCACATTCCACAAGGGAAAGCTTCACATATTACATTGCATATTTTCACCACTTAATCTTTCTTGTTTTCATTGTCTGAAATGTTTACAGTAAGTGATCCTTTAACATCCTCTCCAGTCTCTCAGTCCCAGAATATGAGAATATGCTTGTTTCACTCTACTGCTTCAACTGCATGGAATACACAAAAGGATATTTATTGTAATTTTTATGGATTTAACTGTGAGCAGTTAATGAATGTTGCATGGATTACATGGAAAGATCTCAACTTATTTTGACAATATCTTCCAGTAAAAAAAATGGTTCGAGTACTCTCATAGAATCTGAATCATGGGAATGTTAAACTCAAATGTCATAGTTCTCCCCATGCCCTCAAGTGAACAGGCTGGGACTGCATACAGAATTTCCAAAAAAGACCACCTATTTTTGTCCAGGAATGTTGCATAGTTTGTTTTTCTTGCCCCATTCTTTGGCTGCAGTATTTTAGGGGAAATCATTGTCTACACACAAAACTGCTGCGTTATTTCTTTATTGTAAATGCCTAGGTTTTGTTGCTGGGATAGAAGATGTGTAGTTTTAACTAATTACTAGGTCAAAATTGTGACAAATTGGGTTAGAGAAGAGTGGACCTCCTTATTGAACTTCAATAAACTTCTTAAAGGATTATTAAAAAAAATAAAATGGTAAAAGAATGTGGTATAATAGTGTTCATTTCAGTGGGCTGTGTGCATAATAACTTCACACCAGAGAACGATTTTGTTCAATTAAGATAATATTAACCTTTTGGCTGCTAAGTATTTAGCACCAACTAGTGCTAGATATGTTCAATATTCACACTTTGGCCAAAGAAATGGTCATAAAGTCAATATCAACTGGCAATGTTTTATACGGTGCTATACATTGAATGGTGACATATAATGTACTGCTTCCGCTTTTGAATCAATATGGCTTCATGGCAAGGAACATTATTCTGCTGGAAGAGGCCACAGCCATCAGCAAATACCGTTTGCATGAAAGTAACACCAACATGGGTGGCAGGTCCTAATTTTTACCTTCAGAAAATTTCCCAAACCTTTATGCTGCTTCTGCTGGATTGCCTTTAAGGCATTCTGGTGCCACATGTTCCCCAGGTAAGCAACACACCTGACTCACTAGGGGATGCAATGAAAAATGACTCGTTAGACCAGGCCAACTTCTTCATCGCTCTTTTGTCCAGTTCTGATGCTCACATGCCCATTGTTGGCACTTCTTGGTGGTGGACTGGGGTCAGCATTGGCACCCTCACAGGTGTGACCCCATGCAGCCCCATATGTGACAAAGTGCAATGCTCTGTGTAAACTGACACCTGTTAATCAGAACCACTGTCAACTTCTTTAGCAATTTCAGCTACAGTAGCTTGGATTTTGGATCGGCCAATCTTTGCTGTGTACATTCATCAGGGAGCCTTCATCCACCATGACCCTGTGGCCATTTCATCACTGTTCCTTCCTTGGACCACCTTTGATAGATACTGACCACAGCAGCTTGTGAACACACCACAAGAGATTCAGTGTGAGAGATGCTCTGACCCAGTCATTGAGCCATCACAATTTGGCTCTTGATTCTTTCTGCTTCTAACACATCGGCAACAGATGCCATGATAAAGATGTCATTGACTTCACCTGTCAGTGTCAGTGGTCATAATGCTATGTGCCTGATTGGTAAACGGAGTATGCATTTTGTTACGCAAAAGAAATGATCCGTAAATAAATGTTTTGATGCAGAATTAAACAAAAAATAATTATTATTTAGAGCTACAAGGTAAAGAAGTTATTAGCAGCCTTGCAGCACCTGAACAGTTTGCCTGTCTATCACAGGTAGGAAAAGCAAAATAATACAAATTAGGTTGTTCTTAATAGTGTAGGCAAAAATGTATCATATCCTGATTAAATAATTATATTAATATTTAGAAATAAACATAATCCTGCAAGCAGAAACAGTGAAAATGAGTTGATAGTTCTAATACCATGTGCAATCAAACATAAGGAGAAAGCCTGCACGACATGTCAACTTCTGCAGTAGAAATGTCAAGCAAATATTACCCAGATTTCATTACAAGTGTGTTATACTCCAGCCATCTATTCAGGGAGCAAACACTTTGCCTCAATATGAGTGTGTGTGCTTGTGTGAATCTGCCTTTGTGAGCAAATATCATTGATCTCTGATGTTTGACTTACAATTTAATGAATAAATCAATGGTCAATATAGGTTTTTTTTATGATGGCAGACCACATTATTGTTTAAATTAACATGTTTACCTCCAAATCTGAGCCAACCTGGTCTTGATGTAAATTCATAGGATATATTTTGTGTTATAAGAAAGCCATTCAGCAGCTACCTTAAATAAAAGAACAGCCTAGACATATGTCAAAAAAATCTCTGGTATGGATTTGGGAGAGGAAGATTCTTTTTTCTGCTGTTTCTGCAGTTCCAACTAGGGGATAACTGTGTCTGAATAATGGCAGCGGCCAAGTAACCCTGTCCTGGATTGCAGGGTAATCTCCAGAGAAGGAGGGATTTCTGTGCCAACCTTTTTTAGCAAATGTGATTAAAGGAAATGCTGACACTGCGCTAGACATGATCGGTCTTCAAAATGTTCAAGTCTTTTTACTTAATGTGTCAAAATAAGAGGTAAACTATGAGTTTGTATTTTAAAAATTATAACTAACTATGTTTTAAGTAATATGAAAATTCTGGTTATGCTTCTTGCTTTGTCTTAAACATTTGCATCTGGTTTTGATTGTACATAGAAATTCCAAATTGTTGCTAATTTAATTTTAGCTTGTAAGTCATTACTTTGGTTCACAAAGATTAATGAAAGTCACAACAGCTGAAACAACTTGTTGAATCATCGTTTAAAGAACTTGTTGTAAATGCCGGCTAAGAATAAAATCCATTTTTTGATGATTCAACAGTATGTTAAGAAGTTTGTCATATGTTCTGAAATATTAATAGGTTAGCGTTTGTTCCATCTGTTTGGAGAGCTTTGCTTCCGGTGTATAATGAGAGCAGGATGTTTGTGGCTTCAGTCTTCAGAGTGAGTCATCTCCAACCACCTGCCTAATGACCAGGAAATACATCAAGGGGGAAAAATTTTGGGGAGTGTGTCACTTAGATGAAAAACAGGAAGAAACTTTATCAAATATGGTCACAGCCAACACTGGACCTGAACCACTACAATTTTCCAAGTGTAAAGTCCTTACTAGGCTTCTTTGTATAGATAATTAAAATAAATAAATAATGAAGACAGTGTACCTCCATTATTTCATTTTTTTTTTACAAATGTGTAAGAGTATGTAAAGAACGCTTTTAATGTTGCTCTTATCTTCCCAATCTTTTGTCCTTTGGATGTAAATTTCACTGCGTTTCATAAATTGCTTTGAAAGTTTGATATTAGAAACTAGTTCTGGTTTTGTTGATCAGTTCAACTTTACACTTCAGGGATGTCTTAATCCAATCCAAGGTATCGCCTTGGATACCTTATTACATAATATTTCATGAAATAGAGAGTAAAACCAGCACCTTTAGGCATGAAAATAGCTTCTTCAAACATTTTTGAAAGATTGGATCACTCTCATGCATTCAGTGAATTCCAGCATTGTAGTGTGACGCCATGCTACCTGTATTATAAATACAGTTTAATCAGACAACTCACATATACATTTTTAAATATATCTTCATTAGCCAATACATTGTAACATTGTGTTTGTTATCTAGCCTCTAAACTCAACAATCCATGGCAATGCTGTTCATTGTGACATGGAATGATAAGCAAATCTTTTGCCCCTGAACGTGTCTTCCACATGTCAGGAAGTGAGAAGAGGGTCCCTGACCTCTGAGCCCAAAGGGGGGTGAACTGCAGATTGCAGAGAGATGCTTTACAGCTTAAATAGACCACCCAAATTGTTATGGTATGCTTGAAATATTCTCCAAAGTAGGAGAAAGATCATGTGTGAAGCAGCAACACAGCTCGAGTTGACTGCTTGAACTAGTTCGCAGGTGTTGCCTCGTTTATGAAAATGTCCAAACTCTTAAATCTTTCACAGTAAAGTGTTAGTGGTCAATAAAACAGAGTGAAAGCTAATGGGAGTGAAAGCAACTCAGCCATGCTAGGCCACTTTAAATCACAGAGCAGGGTCAGGAATACTGAAGTACACAATGCACAGAGGTTGACAACTTTCTGCATCTTTCTGAAGTTTGGCGATGCAGGCCTCCAAACACAATGTGACCTGCAAGTTATTTCAACACACACTGATAGAGAGCCAAGCAGCAGCTTCCAGTTATCAGTGGTGTAAAGAATGCCGTCACTGGACTCCAGAGCACTGGCGACTGTTTCCTAGACAACGAATATTGCTTCTCTTTCTGGCAATCCAACAGACTAGTCTGGGTTTGGCCGTTGCCAGAAAAACGGCACCTGGCTGACTGCACAGAGCCGAGATCATATTAAACCCTATGGATTTCTTATGGGATGTCACTTAAGTTTAAATAAAAACACAGCCAAAGTATATTCATGGTACTGATTTCACTACTGATTGACTGAGTATTGGCTGCGTTTTAGTAACTCAGATTCGTTTTATAGAGGATTAATCCTGTTGGGGACAACTTTCATTGCTGTCATACAAGCACATACATTACCCTTCACATCCCAATAAGAGGTTTGGTCTCACCTTGGCCACCCCTATAAACCTTTTTTCCTTAACCATTAGCAGATGGTTCAATGACTCTACTTTGTGTGAGTAAAAAAAATCTGAAAGGAATCGCAGCAAACTGAAAACACAGACTTAATTTTTCCTTGTCAAACTTTTCCAACCATTTTATAAAAGGCCCTATGAGCTTAATTTTAGGTGTTTAAACCCTGAACTCATGAGAATCCTTTCATGTCTATTTCAACAAACTCAATCTTGGATATTCGGGTCTTCACTGACCATGTTTCCAGTTTGCATGCTGCCCATGTTTTCTCCTCCTGCCAAGTATACAAAGCACATATTCAGACTTCTGCCTCCCACTGCACCCATGCAGCTCTGCATACAAACTCCCAGCATGCTCTATAATGAGTCAGTTTATGCAGAAATCAATACTTTGTTTGGACATTTATGAGATAATTGTCATATTCAGTAACTGGAGCAATCACTTCAAAAGCCCCTGAAATTCTATTTTTATTTCTGAAAAACTGATGTTTTCATTCACATAACCTTCTCCAGATACTTATTTCTTCTTTATCAAATCCAGTATCAGTACATTTTGGTGTTTCGCACTAAAACCCTCTGATAAACCCCAGGGTGTAAACTAATCCTTTAAAATAAATCTGATATTTCTGTCTCTTTCAATATCTTGCTGCGAGCTGCAGTCAAAAATGTGTTTGAAAACAATAGGTCAAAGACACCCCATCTGACTTCAGTTGTCATTTAAAATCTTACCAAGCAATAATTCAAACCAAAGACAGGCACTTTCAAACTGACACAGAAAGAGCAGATCATGTTTAAGGTCATTTATGCTCACAAAAGGTTAGGGCAGAAATAGAAGATAAGACACCAATCATAGTTCTAATATGTTTTCAGAGATAATTTCATGCCTTCAGAGAACAGACTGAATAGCTACATATACTGGAGAGACTGGCATTCACATGCAACAGGATGTGGCTGTACCTCACTGACCATATATGGCTATTTCCCATCTTGCAACATGATAAACAGGGTCAGCCAACGAGGAAAACTCGAAGAGAAATTTAAGGAAACCATGATTAGAAGAGAGAGAACAGGCACAGCTGAAAGGACAGGGAATCTATGAGACAAACAAAGAATGAGACAAATCTATGCAATTGTCCTTTTAGCCGTCTGAGAGCCCTTGGATTAGGGAAAATACATCAAGTCATTTCATTAGGAAAAAACTCAGCAGTGAAAAGATGCGAACACAATAGGACCACTTTCTGGAGAATTGTGGTTAACACATGAGTAAGCCTCTCTCACAGAGGTCAAATGAACATGCAAGCAGCATGACTCAATAAGCACAACTAAGGTTATTTTGGGTATTTTATCTATGCAAATGCAGCTGTGCACATGAGAATAATACAACATTCAGATAATTTTATGGTTGTATAAATTCTATAAATACATGTTACTTTGCCCCTTCTCTGCAAGAATTTACAAAACATAGGTTTTGCTGTGGTCAGACTTCAGAGCAAATGCTGATAATGTTACCTTAGTAAATAAATTCTAATATAAATCATTAACTAGTCAATTTGTCAGTCTGAGAGGTTCCAGAGCCTTGCAAAGGTTTAGAAACTTTAAAATGTATACAATTTAGCAACTTCAAAGCCACAGACTATAACTTGTTTCAGTGGGATTTTGCCTGATAGACAAACACAAAGACATTAATTATTGTGAAGTTGAAGGAAACGATACTTGGTCTGCACTTTATCGCCTAAATATGTGTTGATCTAAATGACTGTAGCCCTTGCTGTATGTTTAGAGTCGATGTCCTGATGGAAGTTGACCTTCAGTCTCAAGTTTTTTGCAGCCCCTCCTTCGCTGTGGGGATAGTGTTTTTAGACTGATGTGCAGCATTAGTTTTCAGCAACACATAGCATATTGCAATTAGAGCCAAAACATACATGCACATATGCTAATGCATTGTGAATCCGGCACTGAATGTTAGCGATTGTTATCAAAATAACTCTCCCTTAATCGTCATAAAAAATGAGATGAATGAGACGAAGGGAAATACAAGCAACATAAATATAAAATAAGTATTTAAACCGTCAGGTGCCAAAGTTCAGAAGAAAATCATTGATCTCTAAGAAAATGTGGATGTTTTAAGGAATAATGAGAAAAAACTTTTTTATCATCCACGTAACATTTGGAAACAATTCAGGGTGTAAAAATCACCCTGCAATCACCAGTATCACCAAGACAGAACTGTTGAAGCGTTGCACCTCCAGGCCAAACCTGATGAGAAACTGTCATGTCACTTTAATCACCACAGACAGATGGGCTCAGAAAACAGTTGTGAGCACAGACCACAACCTGGCATGGTAGTTTGGAAAGAGGAAAATATAACATGTAAGTGCATAAAATCCCATATAAACTGTTTGTATTTACATCTGACAGAAAGCAGTGATCCTGTGATCAGAGGTGTCCTGGTTTTAAGTTAACGTCTGGAAAAATATATGATGAAAGAAAGGAAGTCCATCATGTTATCTTTAAAACCAAAACCAGCATTTTTTGCAGTGCTTGTTTACTTGCCAGTAACAAAGGAACGGTTAACTTCAGAAATATGAAAGCATTGCTGATGGATGCATATTTGAGGACAATATTCTGTTAATCCTATTTCTATGTTTTTATAAAGTTTATGTTTTCCTTGGAGATTTGTGCAGTTTTCAACACGACAAAGGCAGACCTCATTATGCATTGCCCCTAAAAGCAAGACCTTAGAGGCACATTATACATGCTGGACTGGCCTTCTTGCAGTCAAGATCTCTCACCCACTGAAACTGTACAGTGAGCTGTATCAACCTCTAACAAACAATGATCCGCTGAAAACCTGTAATGAGCAATAGTGGACAGAAATATTTTATGCAAAACTGCAACACTTCTGCAGCTGGTATGATTGGTCTCTAAGCAACAGAAAGGGCGTGCGATGCAACACAGTTGTAAACATACCTTTTAATTGATTGTGCAGTAGGCATTAAAAAGTAGATTTATTCATATTTTCTAAATACATTAAAACTTTATCAAAATAAACTGTGGTGTATCCACAATACGGATGAATTATAAAAGATATTAAAGAAAAAAACAAAGGACTGTGGTACTGTCATCTTATTATTTCAAAAGACAATGCAGATGGTACAGTGTCCACGTGTCCAGTCCATGTGGGTTTATAATTAAAAGTAATGCAGCAACATTTAGCTTATTTTCTGTTTTACCAGGAGGGCCATTGACTCCTGCAGAAGGCTGCCCTATTTTGCAACCACATAAGACAGCAGGATGAGTTTCCTTTCACTGAAATTGAAGTCATAGCAGAGTTCAACCATGACTGATTGCCTCTGCCAGGGCTATGAAGTATACACAGACTTATCTCTATCAGTCCTTTACTGTCTGTGGAAGCGTAAAATTCTCCTGTTATTGCTTCCAGCTGTTGTCGCTGCTGATGGGTATTTAGAAAAAAAAAAACTGATCAAATAACATATGCATAAAAACAAGGACAAATGCTATTTAGAAATTAATTATTCTCCTTAAAAAACAAAGATGTCTTGTGCCCACTTTTTCCCCAATCATTTCACTTGATGAGTGGAAGATTCTTTGGAAGAAACCTTCCACATACATCCAATAAAGTCAAACTACAGCTGACGTGGTGATTATTTATCTTAGCTTAACTAAGCATGTTATGTGTTTTTTTTTTTAGAACTTGTCTTAGTCTTCATTGTCTTGTAGTGTGATTAAGATACATTACATTTTTTAAGTGTAAACCTATATTCTTCTAATCCATCAAGAATGAAATTGAAATATGAGTTATTGATTTTCAAAGAGGGAAATATCTTCATTACTTATGAAAGAAGAAAGAGATTTCTGTATTTTCCTCTTTAGGTAAAAAGTCAACTTGACATATTTTTTTTTTAAAAAAAAAAAATAATCAACATTGCAATTAAAGGTAAAATTTAAAGCAAACAAGTAAGTGACCTAACATAATCAGGAATTTGATATTTCCGCATGATCGATCTGCTTGATTAAAAGACAAGAAGCAAGAATAGGAGACTGATCAAAAAACATTAACTAATTCATCTTTTTATGGCAGGAAAATTTATATTGAACACATAATTGATTAACTGCTACTGTTGTAGGTTTTTATTCGGTTGGGTAGCGAGTCTCTCCTCGAAATAAGGGGGTTTTGACAGACTGGTCGCTAATCCTCTTGTCCTCTAATGGTGGAAAATAAAAAGCAAGGTTAAATTCACCACCAGATGTGGACTGCTGATTCAAGGAGGATTTACTCAAAGACATTTACTAAGTTCACTCTTAGCATACATCCGAGCACATATATATATATATAAACAAGCATATACAGTATACAAGCATTGATATAGCGTACCATGCAAACAAAAGCATTTATCCCAACCGGGTGTCCACATGGTGAGGGAAACCCTTCATGATGGATTCTACGGTTTGGTCTGAGGTCCGAGCTCAGCTAAGCTACTCAGCAGCACTGCCAGGGGTGGAGTCACACAACACCAAGCTATGGAGGTGAAATTAGCAGCATGAGAGCTTAACAGTCTAGAATACCAATTAAAAAGCTGAATCAGTGTTTTCTTTTTTCTAAATTACCTTATTTAGACTGAAAGAGACCTAAATACAAACAATCTAATTATATTACTATTGCATGACTGGGATTTTCACTTTACCATTTTAACATGCAATGAAATAAAGACAGCCTTCACATTGAGGTTATTGAACAGTCAGCAATCAATAGTTTAAGTTACAACCAACTATGATTTTTTTTAAATCCTTCTGAAATTCTAAATAAGCAAAATACGATTATTCATGAGAAAGACAAGTATTAACAGGCACTGAGACAAAACCTTTTGGTCATACCAACTGATGAGGATGTTTCTCACATTTTGGAGATCTAGAAATGCAACATGCAAGGATTAACAGTTTGTTTTGACTTGATCTAAGGTCCGCCAGGGATCTTTTTAGGGGACCCGAAGAAAAGCAGGTCTTGCAGGTGAAAGGTCAAATATGAGGTGTCTGTGTGGATCACAGTCTTTTCTGCAGATTACATAGCACAGTTGACTGATTTTGAATAAATGACTAAAAAGGTTATGGTCCTGGTCCATCAAATCTTGTGTATAAAGTTTTCTTTTGGATTGACAGATCATTTTCTTATTTTTAGTCCAGTTCTTTCAATTAACAATTGCAGAGATTGTTGGAGCCCTGGATCAGTTGGACCGTTGCTAATTTGTACCCTAATGTTGTCCCAACCTTCTTCTGTTTCATACAGTTAAACAAGTACCCATGTACTTAAACATTTTGAGTTGGTTATTTCACGTGGTAGTAAAGTATTTAGAAACAATTATAAAGATGTTACAATATTGTATATGGTTTGTAATATTTATTTATTTACTCATCTGCAAATATTTTAGGTGATTTCTGGGCCAGTTGGCTCCAAGAAAATATGACAGATTGAGACCTCATATCAAGACAGATATTCTCTGACTGCTGCTATATATTATTATTAGGAACAAAATAAACACATATTTGTAGACTCTCAGGAGATTATAGATAAATTCATTTTAAAAATCTTGTCCTCTTGAAAGGTTTAGGTACAAAATTATAAAAACTGCATTAGTACAACAGTGCAACAAGACAAACTGACCATCACCTGATATTTGCTTGCTTGTTTGTATTTAACAGTGTGGAAATGTAGCTCAAGTAATGAACCACAAACAATACAAATACAGCAAAGAGCTAAAGTAAAAAAAATTATCTTAAGGCACTTCATTTCTTACATACCTGTAACACTTAAATTATTCCAGTTTCTTGAGGCAAATCTTCTCATGCATTTCAACAGTTCATTTTCACAGACATAAACTAGTATTTGTGCATCAACAAGGTGATTCTGAAAAACTATGAAGAACCTTTAGAAAGCCTTATTATCTGCACCTCAAAGCCACTTTGGAACATCACAATAAAGCCTGGATATTTGACAGTATAATATAAAGAAGGTAATATAAAGGATGACACAATTCTTTTTTTTTTTACTCAAGTAGAACAACATATTCTAATTGCATCAAAAATGTATTCTCTAGCAGCTTTGTTTAGATTTTAAAGAGAATTTGAAGTGATGGAAGACATCTAGTGCTAACATGTAAGACTCAAGGACCAATTTAACTGTCATATAATTGGATTAACTGAGCTAGATTAATTAAGGTGCCAGATGTCTTTATTTCCTGTTTTGAAGACTGATGCTGATGTCATGACCAATTTAAAATTATTGTTATGAGAGATGACTGAATCTTTCTCAAAATTCCCTACCTTGCCATACCCAAGATCAGCGTTGCCAAATTCATTTTTTAAATATTTAGATTTAAAGAATTGTCACTGGGGACAGATGATAACTGAATTCATTCATCCATTTTTATTCCTGCAGAACATTCAGGGGAAAGCCAGTTACTATCTCCACCTGTCAAAAGGCAAGAGGCAAGGCATGCCTTAAACAAGTCATCAGTCCACCAGGACAACACAGAGACACACAGAAGATACATGCATGATTCAAAACTAAGGAGAGTTTAATGGATCACTTACCGTAACATGCACAGACAGTGAAAACAAGCTGGAATCCCTGGAGAGAACTATCTGATTGTGAGGGATTTGCAAGAAATCATTATTAACAACTACAACATCCAGAACTCAGTTTAATTCAGTTGAACTGACTTTAATTGTAAAGGGGTAAACATATAACATCTAACATGCCTAATACATACATTTCCAATCAGTCTAGTAGGTATAAGCAGTTAAAAATCAGCATTATTTGGGGCAGCTAGGCTTATTATTATTCTAAAAATAACTTTTGAAAAAATTTCCTCTGCTTCCTTCCTACATTCATTTTCTCTCCTTTCACCTGGACTAATGATCTACATTCTAGATTATTCAATTTTAGATAATTTGCTAATCACTGAGCTGAGGAGGATTTGAATTTTTGGATTACCTTTTTTCTCCCCAGCTTTCTAATCTACCTCAGACCATTACAGACTGTGAAAGGACTGAACAAAGCCACAACGAGGTTTTAGGCACCAGATCAGATGCATGAAAAAGCATTAAATAAAAATATAGTTTACATATAATGGATATAAAGCTGCCACATAACAATTTGCAAATGCCCTCAGGGATAAAGACCTTAATTTTTGGACACCCATGCGGTGTAATGAAACTAAAATGAAAGTGTGTGACCATAATGGCCATTGACATACTGTCAATGTAGCATCTTAAGGCATCAGCCAGGAAGTTAAAGCTTGGGGAAAAATTGGTCTTCCAATTCAACAATGATCTTAAGCATACTGCCAAACTAGTTACAAGGTGGCTTAAGGACAACAAAGTAAATGTTTTGAAGTGGCAATCAGAAACTCCTGATCACAGCCTGTAGGAATTAGCTAAGCCTCACAGACTTTATGCTTCAGCTCAGGCTGGTTTCTTTCCTTTTTTTTTTTCTTTTTCCCTAGCCAGTGAAAATGCATTGTGCCGGAAATGGAAAAGAGCATTTACAGCAAGAAAATAAAAAAAAAATCTGAAGAAAAAGAAATAAAAAAATATTTTAACACTCAAACTAAATTCCTATCAACAACATTCCAAGATAGAACTAGGCCCCAGAATAAGGAGCACTAGCACACTGTGCCTCAGGAGGCTCAAACTGCACCATCCCTCACGAGGGAGCTTCTACCCTGGCCTTTATACTGGAAGCTCCTCCTATTAGAGAAACCATTAATTGGTGTTCAATCACCACAGCAAATTTACAAATAATTCAATACACAAAGAATATTTATCAATGTGCAGATTGATTAATATAACTAGAGTGGAATTAAGATGTTTGGTTACATATGCATGCATCTATTTTTTTTTTTAAATGGTGTGGCACACACAAACACCCCTAGGCAGTGCATTACCAATGGAACATCCCATATCCAGCTTGTCTATATAACGCTCTGGAGGCCTCCCGCTCTGTTTGCCGCCCTGCCCTGGAAAGACACCTGAGGTAAGACGAAAACAGACATACATGGTAACCCTTCATTTCAACATTAAATAACTAAAGAACCATCAGACTCATTGTGTTCCCAGCAGAGTACAACACAAACAAGAAACAATTCAATGAGCCAGCCAGATGTAAGCAAATAAAAAGAACAATGTAGTCATTGGTTGTTTGTCTCTATTGTGTGTAAATTACTTATCTGAAGGCATGGGTCATCCCATGACAGAGACCACAGAACATTTGTGTCCAGAGCTGAAAATATGTTTACAAGGAAAGTGGCCTGGGAATCTGACTCAGTTACACAGTTCTGTCTGGAGAAGCTATGAATCTTGTGGAAGGACACCAAAAACATTTAACTCAAGTCATAAAGTTTAAAAGCTAGTCTAACAAAAACAAAGGATTTATTTTAACTCCTGAATTTGAAGAAAGTTAAAAGAAAAAAAAAATTAATTATTTAGTTGTTTAGCATAGATAAATCAGGGAATCCTAAATGACCAAAAACAGGAAAAGTTCAGTTTGTCTTTTTATACAATGTATGTACTGTATGTACCCGGTTTCAGCTGTATACCCAGGGAGAGAATAGAAGTGAAATCTGCTTGCAAAATAAGAAAAAGGAAGGAAGGTTCACACTGAGAAAGAATAAACAGAATCCAATCACTCATGCTCATGACAGGAAGATGTAGAAGCTTATTAAAATAAGAAAGAAAAATGTGCACCAAGACAACCTTTGAGGTCCAGGTTAAGTGTTTTGTTGTCAAATAATGTCTGATGTAAACATTGATCTTACGGTCAGTCAGAGCCAACAGTGAATCTTGTTTTTCAAGGCTTGTTTTTTCCACATCTATAATATCATTTTATATATCTTTTCAATACTTTATTGTGATCCTATTACATTTTTTAATTTTTTGATTTAATAGGCTGTAGGTGAAGGTAAACATATTTGAAAAGTAGGTTACTGTTTGTTTTATTTTTAAGATCTTTGGAGCTCTGCAGAGGGACTAGGGCACTCTTTGTTAGAAACAGGTGGTTGAGAAAACAAAGAAAATGATCAGCCAGCCTGAACACATCTTTTCAGTGGAATTCCCTTATGTTACCATCAGGCTGATGGTACTGTACATTACGCCCAAGCCAAGAACTAACCGTAATCTTAAGTACTTAATTCCTACTAATATTAGGCTGCTGAAGCGTGACATTTCTTATCTCAAATAGTTTTTACTGACGTGGTTTACTTACATGCACGTATATATGTCAGAGACAGATGTTATGATAACAGCAGTAATAGGTTGTGGTGAATGTTTAGCTTTGATTTGTATTTTAGTGCCCTCTTGTGATCAGTCTCTGATATGTCATGTCTGTTTCTAACAACAAAACCCCTAACCCTTCTTTCTTTGCACCTTTTTTGTTTTTATTTAATTCAATTTAAGTTAAAGTGATTTTTCTTACTTCAAACGTATGTTAAATTTTGCTGTTGCTTTCCTGTATACTTCATTTCTGCATCTCTGAATTTTTAAATAAAACTAATATAGATTTTATGCACAGATGTGAACACATTTCAACATCAATCTTTGGAAACCAGAATGCCAACATGATTTGAGCTGTTACTTTGAGTGCTTGACTTTTACACTTAACTAATCTTTGAGCCAAATTCCGAACTAAATCTTGAACAATATGAAATCAACAATCATATTAGGTTCACAGATACATATTTAAGATTATATCAAAATCTTAAAGACATTGTACACAAGCCCGATCCGCTCACAATCACACACTACTGCCAAATCATCTATCTATCCATCCATGCTCTGTACCCTTATTACTTGAAGGTTGGGGGGTTAATTATCCACTTTTAATTACAAATACATGTAATTTAAAGTGGATAATTAACCAACTGTTATTTTGGATTGCTGGAGGATGCTGGAGTACCAGGAAAGAACCCATGCATGCACAAGGAGAACATGCAAAGTCCACTCAGAAAGACAGGGCCTGGCATTAGAACCCCAGTCCTACAGTTGCTCCAGCAATCAGCCTTTACTGCCAATGGTTAATTTCCAAACAGAAGAGATTCAGAAATTCTTGAAGAATGCAATTGCTGTAAGAAAGAGCAGTGCTGAACTCACAAAGCACTACACAAAAATGTAAAATACTTCCCCGACAGTTTAAGTCTCACATGCTTTAAATTCCTTTAAGTGCAGCTCAGCTATAGTTGTCTCCAATCCTATTGTTTTGATTACAGTCTTTATCATGAATTAAACCAGCTAAGGTAAAAGTGATGTAAAAGCCAGTCACAAAGCTAGACTGTATGATCCAGCAGTCTAATCTTCACTATGCTGTTTACAGTTTTACATTGCTTTATATAGGCAGCTTTTCATCAGTGTTTATTTAATTTTATTGTTTTTATGAACCATGTAACCTCTATAACAGAAAATATGATGTCCAAAAAAACATTTTTTATACTAGATTTTCACACCTTTATGACAGAAATGAACAATAAGAATCAAATTTGTTTATTTGTACCACATATAAGTTTAAAACACTGTATTACAACACATGAACTTAACGCAGTCTTTTCAGTTATAAATTAGGTGGAAACCTTAAGGCTTTAAACATATTGTTGCATTGACTCTAATTCACTTTGTGAAGTAAAAGTTAATTCATTATCATATTGACTTGAAATGTCCTTCTTTCAAAGAACCAGAAACATAAGTTCGTACACTCTAGATTAACTTCACGTATTTTAACTCTTTGTTTGGTGTCACATTTCTCTCTGATCTTTCACTTCCATCCAATTTCAATGCTGTTCAGACTGCTTCAGCTGTAACTCCAGAGAAAAGCCTTTTTGTTCAATATGCTGGCTAGTTTATTGTTAAAAGGCTGGTAAAATTGACTAAGGAGGGTTCTGGTGGCTGGAAACATAGGACCAAGGCTCCTGTCTTTTGCCCGGCGTGTGTTGGACATGGGACGTTTGGTCAGTGCTGCTTCCACTTGCTCTGACAGAGGACCTGTGGGGAAAGTGGAGAAACATAGAGGTAAAAAGGACACATTGTGAGTAATTTATACCCAGGGAAATACAAGCTTTCCTAGAAATGATGGATACATGCTACGTACCTACACTGAGAAAATCAAAAACTTTCTTGATTGTCTTTTTAAGGTTGGCTGCATAGTCCTCCAGTCGAAGAACTAGAATCTGCTCTCTTTGGAAAACGGTCAGCCAGTCCAGAACAAACACATAATACATTCCCAGAGTCAGTCTCACCTGTGAGCAGAAAGCAACATAAATCAAAAAACTTAGTCCCTAATGATGGGGTTGTTTTGTCAGAGATCAACACATTCAATTATGCTTTAAACTCGGCTTTATAAAGAATTCAGCTCTTAAAATTTTTTTTAAATGTAAAACATAGCTTAAAGGACAGAAGTAGAGAATAAAGCATCAGTACAGCTTCTGTTTCACTCTGGGGCAAACCTGCAAAAAAAAAAAAAATAATTGATGCAGCACTGCTGCACTCTGTGACATCTTTCACTTCAATAATCATGTGCATTCCGGGTTGGTTTGTGTCAGTGCTTTAAAGACCAACCTATGGCTGTAGACCTTTTTAAATAGTTGATGTGCATATGTTTTTGTATCACCTATGTACATCATCTAAGAAAGACCGAAGAATTAGGATGTGTGTTTCACTCTGAATACTGAACAATGTTTTTTATCATTAAGTATAACACAGAAAAGTAGAAGATGTGTTAGACTATGTTTTAAGCCAGCTAATCACATAATCAAGGAGTGTTAAAATGAACCTCATTATTAAATCAATGTCAATATCATCCTTACCAGGAATTTACATACACAGTAATAAAAGACCACCCAGTGGGCCCACCACCTGCAGGGGGAACCGTGAGGGATCGGTGCAAAGAGGATTGGGCGAGGATTGGAGGATTTGACCTCAGCGGCCCGATCCCCGGATGCTTAGGCTGGCTCTAGGGATGTGGAATGTCAACTCGCTGGGGGGAAAGGAGCCTGAGCTTGTGGGGAAGGTCGAGAGATATCGACTAGAAATAGTCGGGCTCGCCTCCACGCACAGCGTGGGCTCTGGAACACATCTCCTCGAGAGGGCCTGGACTCTATTCTACTCTGGAGTGGCCCACGGGGATAGGCGGCGGGTTGGGGTGGGTTTGCTTGTTGCCCCCCAGCTCAGCCGTCTCGTGTTGGGGTTTACCCCAGTGGATGAGAGGGTCGCATCCCTGCGCCTTCGGGTTGGGGACAGGTCTCTAACTGTCGTTTCTGCCTATGGGCCGAGTGGTAGTGCGGAATACCCGGCCTTCTTGGCGTCCCTGTCAGGGGTGCTGGATAGTGCCCCTCCTGGGGACTCCATTATTCTGCTGGGGGACTTCAACGCCCACGTGGGAAACGACAGTGACACCTGGAGAAGCGTGATCGGGAGGAATGGCCTCCCCGATCTGAATCCGAGTGGTGCTTTGTTATTGGACTTCTGTGCTAGTCACGGATTGTCCATAATGAACACCATGTTCAACCATAAGGGTGTCCATCAGTGCACTTGGCACCAGGACACCCTAGGCAGGAGGACTTTGTTTTCGTATCATCAGACCTTCGGCCGCTTGTTTTGGACACTCGGGTGAAGAGAGGGGCTGAGCTGTCCACTGATCACCACCTGGTGGTGAGTTGGATCCGCTGGAGGAGGAGAAAGCTGGACAGACTTGGCAGGCCCAAGCGCATAGTGAGGGTCTGCTGGGAACGTCTGGCGGAGCCCTCGGCCAGGGGATGTATTCAACTCCCACCACCGGAAGAGCTTTGACCAGATTCCGGGGGATGTTGGAGACATAGAGTCCGAGTGGACCATGTTCTCCGCATCTATTGTCGATGCTGCTGTCCGTAGCTGCGGCCGTAAGGTCTGCGGTGCCTGTCGCAGCGGCAATCCCAGAACCCGGTGGTGGACACCGGCAGTAAAGGACGCTGTCAAGCTGAAGAAGGAGTCCTATCGGCTGTGGTTGGCTTGTGGGACTCCTGAGGCGGCTGACGGGTACTGTGAGGCCAACCGTGCCGCGGCCCGGGCTGTGGCAGAGGCAAAACTTGGGCCTGGGAGGAGTTCAGTGAGGCCATGGAGAAGGACTACCGGTTGGCTTGAAGTGATTCTGGCAAACCGTCCGGCACCTCAGTAGGGGGAAGCAGTGCTTCGCCAACACTGTTTACAGTGGGGCTGGGAGGCTGCTGACCTCGACTGAGGACATTATCGGGCGGTGGAAGGAGTACTTTGAGGATCTCCTCAATCTTGGCATCACGCATTCCTGGTGGAAACAGAGACTGGGGATTCGGGGTTGGACTCTTTCATCACCCAGGCTGAAGTCACCGAGGTGGTTAAAAAGCTCCGCAGTGGCAGGGCTTCGGGGGTGGATGAGATCCGCCCTGAGTACCTCAAATCTCTGGATGTTGTGGGGCTGTCATGGTTGACACGCCCCTTCAACATTGTGTGGCGGTCGGGGACAGTGCCTCTGGACTGGCAGACTGGTGTGTTGGTTCCCCTTCATAAGAAGGGTGACCGGAGGTTGTGTTCCAACTACAGGGGGATCACACTCCTCAGCCTCCCTGGTAAGGCCTACGCCAGGGTATTGGAGAGGAGAGTCCAGCCAACTGTGCCCCTCGTGACGCCCTGTGGGGGGTGCTCAAGGAGTATCGAATCGGGGGCCCTTTATTAGGGGCCATCCGGTCCCTGTACAAGCGGAGCAGGAGTTTGGTCCCCATTGCCGGCACTAAGTCGGACCTGTTCCCGGTGCATGTTGGACTCCGGCAGGGCTGCCCTTTGTCACCGGTCCTGTTCATAACTTTTATGGACAGGATTTCTAGACGCAGCCAAGGGTCGGAGGGGGTCTGGTTTGGGGACCAGTGGATTTCATCTCTTCTTTTTGCAGGTGACGTGGTCCTGCAGACCCCCTCTAGCCAAGACCTACAGCATGCGCTGGGGAGGTTCGCAGCCGCGTGTGAAGATCGAAAGAAGGATCACTGCGGCTGCCACAGTTATGGGGGCACTGTGCCGGTCCGTAGTGGTGAAGAGAGAGCTGAGCGAAAAGCGAAGCTCTCGATTTACCGGTCAGTCTACGTTCCTACGCTCACCTATGGCCATGAACTTTGGGTCATGACCGAAAGAACGAGATCCCGGATACAAGCGGCTGAAATGAGCTTCCTCCGTAGGGTTGCCGGGCACCCAGGGGACGGCCCAGGACACGCTGGAGGGACTATGTCTCTCGGCTGGCTTGGGAACACCTTGGGCTCCCCCCAGAGGACCTGGAGGAGTTGTCTGGGGAGAGGGACGTCTGGGTGTCTCTACTGAGTCTGCTGCCCCCACGACCCGGTCCCGGATAAGCGGAAGACGACGAGTACGAGGAACAAATGACAACCTTTTAGTCTCAATGTCTAAGGGTAACTCAGACATTTTTTCCTGACTTAGGTTATTTAGGGTCCCCAAAACTATTTGAATTTGCTAAATGCCAAAATAATGAGAGAGAGAATGTTTTTAGAAGTTTGCTGGAAATTTGGCTCATTCGCCCTCGCAGAACTGGTGTAACTGAGTCAAGTTTGTAGGCCAACCTTGTTTACACAAAGCCCACATATTGTCTATGGAGCTACGATCAGGACTTTTTAAACCACACTTCAAAATTTGGACTTCGTTGTTGTTAAGCCACTTTGTAATTAATTTGGTTGTATGCTTAGGGTCATTGTTCATTTGGAAGACCATTTGTGGCAAAGTTTTAACTTCCTGACTGATGTCCTCATGTTCTTTCCTCATTGTGCCATCTGTTTAGTTAATTGCACCAGTCCCTTAGCATCAGCTGGTACATTTCTCTCATCCTTTTTGAATGTAGTGCACAGATGCCAAAGCTTAAGTGTATTGGCAACCTTAAAAAGACAAAGTTTAAATGCCATCCATAGAAAAATCCTAAAAAGGCCAACAGGTACATAAGAAATACATTTAGTATAAATAGAGAGAGGAAATGCTTCAAACTGGTACAAACAGCTTGGTTCCATTTAGTCATTCATTTTTGTGATCGATATTTAAAAGCCATTAAAGTCCTTCTTGTGTTGTTGAGATAAATATTTAATTCTTGTTTGCTCACAAGTAATGGTAAATAAAAGAAATAGGCCTTCATCCAAATGTTGTTACACACTAGGTCCTCCAGAGGTCACTAGAATATCTTAAAAAAAAGCTCTTTATGCCCCTTTAGAAGGAAAACAATTTTAAATGCCCGATTCAATGTTGATTTAATAATATTTTTGATGGATTTAAAACTAATTATGGCTCCTCAAGTGAGCTTATGGTTGCTTTATAATGCAGCCAATCTTCCAAAAAAGTTGTTTTGTCATCGACCATTTGGCACCAAAAAAGGGGGAGACACCAGTAGATAAGTTTTAAGTCAGAACATTATGTTAGAAATATTTCCCCTTTCAAAGCATGAATTGCTTCATTATAGTTCCAATTCTTCTGCAATTCTTCTAAAACTTCTAAAAAGCCACGGTTATAGCAAGGAATGAATATAGTATAAAGGATTTTGAGCTGGAATATGTTTTTTTGTTGTTTTGTTGTTTCTTGTTTTCTTGTTGTTTCAGAGATAATAACATATGAATAATTTTAGAACAATACATCATAATCAGCAAATAGAGCTGTCAAAGAGAGGAAAGTTATTGGACACCAAAATGTGATGCAGGAATATAGCTGACCGTCATGGTGTTGAAAAGGCTGGTGTTGTAGACGCATGATCGCAGTGACCTCTCAGAGAGACAGCGCTGGAACAACTGGACAGACTCAACGACCTTCTGATGAAAATCCTCTGCAGACTTGTTGGCCAAGGTAAAGTACAAGTAGTCGGAGTAAAGCCTGGGGACAGAATAAACTGAGTTCTAGTTGGACATTGAAGTGCCTGTGACACTCTTTTCCCACAAATGCAGAAATTGAAAGAAAACATCTTAATATTGAAGGATTTGGGCAGTAATTGCCATGATGATAGGATTAAAGATGCGATAAATGACAACTGTGACACAAAATAAGCATATATCAATGGTAAATTTTGCAAGTCCAAAGTTCCCCAGAAAGGGGAAGTCTCATTCATTGTGTGAGTGTCAATCAAACGGTTCAGGTAGTAGCCAAGTTGTGTTAAAAAGCAACGTTAATCTGGTAAAACTATGATTGCTGGTGGTGGCAGCAATACAGTGACAGCAGCCGTTAGTCTGCACTATTTTCCTGAAGTGAAGAGGATCAGAGCTGCCTGGATCAGAGCTGGAAAACTGATGGGGGACAGATGGGCTGGTCCCACCAAGCACAGCTAGTTGTGATCGGAGGACTTCTCGGCAAACTGCTTCGAACAAGAAACCTCTGAATTCACAAGAGAAACAATGTCAGAGGTCGGGATATCTGACAGACAAAGGAGAATGTTTAAGCAGATGCTACAGCCACGCTGTTCAGAGCAAAGTTCACCAAAGAAAAGATTGTTGCTGTTGCTAAATGGATCGAGGCTCAGCACGTAAGAACGCTTCTTTGTCACAAAAGTACATTTAGATATCAGCAGTTATTGTTAATAATTAAAAATTTCAAAATTATTATATTTATTATTAATAATAATAACCCAAAATTATTATTATTATTATTATTATTATTAAATAAGATAAATTACACATTATGCACATACAATATATTTAAATAAATGTTTTTCTTTCTTTTTTTTCTTTTTTTAACCGTGTCCTGTCTGGCAGAGTAGCGCTCAGAACTTCTAAAGATTCTAATACTGCTCCATGCTGCTCACTTCGCCTCCGGTTGTTTCACTCAGTGCCGTACATATACTGTAACCCTGGGTTACACTGTATCTGCTCCGGTCCGGTGGGGTTTACTGCCAAGCCAGGAGGAGCTTCAAGAAGCAGACGCAGATCACGCAATAAAAGCCAGTGATAAATGCGGTAGCAAGTTCAAAACAACTCATTCTGTGGAAGTTAAACCAGTAAACTGATTCACTTTTCGTTTTATACATTTTCATGTGTTTAGTTCTACAATGGGTGAGTTCACTGAGTGCAGCGAAGCTATATTTGTTGAGTAGTTTGGTGCGTTTAATGTTTAATTGCTCAGTTTATAATACCTTAGTTAACCCAGTAACTGATCTACATCTAACTGATTGATCTAAAGTTCACAACTGCAAACATATATACGTATATATATATAAATATATGTGTGTATTTATTATTTATCCGTCTTTAGTAAATTATTTTTAAAAATCCGGATGTTGTGCTCGTTCTGTTTCCTGGTGGTGAGGTATGATTCATGCATATTGACTCCGGCCGTGCTCCGGCATCCGGCAAAAATAGACTCTGGTCGAATCAGATGGCCGTCTGCATGCTGCAGCACTTGTGCTCTGCCATCTGATGACTGCTGACTTTCCTCCTCTGAATCTGCTGCATCTCTCTCTGATGATGACTGAAATGTATCTAAAGAAATATCCGATTTTTCGCTGCTGTCTGTGTTGCTGGCCATTGTAGCAGCAGTCAGTTTACATGCCGGGGTTCCCCTTTTACATCATAAAAGAGCGCAGAGGAGTAGTCTGGAAGTGCCTTTTTAGTGAAATTTATGACCATATATCTCAACAGCTGTTCATTTCAGTGGCTTGAATTTAAAATAATTTAAAATATTTATTAATATTTCCTTTCCATAGATGTAATTGGATTTATCATGAAAATTCGATGTCACAGGCACTTTAAACTGTACTGGATAAAGGAGCGATTCTTAATCAGAACAAATAGTTCATTTTGTTTTGCAACAATGACACATGACAGAAAAGCTTTGTAAAGTGAAAGGAGTTTTTTTTTTTTACCTCTCCACTGGATCCCTGAGCATTATGATGATCTTGGCACCGGGTTGGACTGCATGGATGAAGTCCTGAGCCAGGAAGGGAGGTTCTATCTGCTCCTCGTATCCATGGAGATAGCTCCAGGCTTGATTATCCCACATTGTGGATGCACTGGCTTCACCTGGGGAACAGATTTTAGAGGCATTTTAGTTAAGCGCAGTTAACTTTTATTAAAGTCAATTCACTAGAAAATGGTAAGTATAGCAAATGTTTAATTATAATTCCCATTTCTGGAAATCAATTCAGTTACAGTCATGGGAAAAACTACTTGCACTGTGATTAAGTGATTCGTGGAACCACCTTGAGCAGCATTAACATGAAAGCAGATATTTTCTGTATTACATTGTCATTATCTCAGATAACTGTGTTGGCCCACTACTCTTTACAAAATGGCTTCAATTCATTGAAGTTTGCAAGGCGTTTATTTCTGCACAGCTTTATCAAAGTCCCACTGCTGAATTTCAATGCAGTTGAAGTTTGGACTTTGACTTGGGCATTACAACAACTTTATTCTGCTATTTTCAGTCATTCTGTTGTAGATTTGCTGCTGTATTTGGGATCTGTAAGGGTGAAATATTTTTTGCACAGGAAAAAGACTAAACAGAGCTTTTTGAGTGTCTGTTTACACTCTTATATTGCTTTGCAGATCTATTTTGAACTATAAAATATCCCAACTAACAGGAGAAATATTTATCTAGCTGGTCTTCGTGCCTTGCTCTACAGTATCACTCTTATTGGACTGAGTTGTGAGAACTGTTTATCCTCTCTGGTTTCATTTTATTTCTTCAATATTTTTGCAAATCTCTCTTTACTTCTAATGAAAACAAGGACATAAAAAGAAAACAAAGACAACGTTTATTGTCCAACAGGCATGGGGCGAGGTAAAAACACAATCTATAGAGATCCATAAACTTGTAAGTATAAATTGATTTATAAGCACCAAGAAGTCTGAAATATTGCATTCAACTAAAAAGTTTAAAATTTGCAACACCAGCAACATTTCCTTGCTGGCTGAAGAACAGTAAAATGTTGGTCTTCCTGTTAAAATAATGACAAAAAACATGCTAGAACTTTTGCTAGAATTTTTTATATTTAATGCTTACATTTGACTGGAAGAAAGAAAAGTATTATTGCCTTTGGCTACACTCACACTGCAGGTCTTGATGCTCAATTCCGATTTTTCCTGAAATCCGATTTATTTTTGCATGGTGGTTCACACTACTATTTAATTGCGACCACCATCAGACTTTAATCTGAACGATTAATGACCCCAAAGCGACCCCCATGTGCAGAAGGAAAATGTAGACACCACACAGCAGAACACTGTTTCCAGAAGTAATAATGGATGCCGGTGTCCCTGTGTCAAGTTGAGCAACGGGAGCCAACAATATTACAACCACATCATAACAAGCGGTAGAAAAGTAAGAAAAAAGAGAGCAAAACTATTAGCAATAGTCTCTGGTGGAGAAGTGACTGCTAGTTCTGTAGAGAAGTCTGTGTGGAGGCGTAGTCGGAGCCAGGACAACGACGTAAAACACGAATAAAATGCGACATGATCATTCTGAGAAGGACGCTTTGGAAACTATTGGATACATATCCGATTTAGTACCGCGTATGGAATTGGCACAATTTGGATTTTTTTGAAGGTGAAAAGATCGTAATTGGGACTTTCTGACTGTTGTGAGAAAGTTGGATTTGGGCCGCATTTGCCTGCAGTGTGAATGTAGCCTAAATGTATAAGCATTTTAAAAAGAGATGAATATTATTATTTTTTAATAATTTTTAAGATCTAAGCAGCTACTGATTCAGGCTGAGATTGCTTTCAAGCACGATGATGTCCTCTAATGTAATGTCTTAAAAGCCAACATACTAAACACAATTCTTTCCACCAATGCATTTAACTAATGTGCTCTGACTAATTTGATGAATTTTATTTTAAACTTCCCACTCTCCTATATTCACTCAATATTTTTTTCAGTTTTGGTCTTAGTCTATTTTCTTTTTTGCATTCGATGCTGCTCTTATGAAAATCATTCCAATGCATTAACAATTGGGGCAATCTTTTCTCAGGTTTTGTGTTTTATGTTTGTTTTTTATTCTCACTCAGAGTTTCATGTCAACAGTTTGAAATAAATGTGCCTCATAAAAATACTGCAAGAAAACAACTAACAAGAAACCTGATTTAAAATGTTGCCAAGAAAGAGCTAAGGCTCCTAAAATATAAACAACAGAAGGATAGATGTATTCTTTTCTTTGAAATACAAAAATCACTAACCTTTCTTAATCCTCCTCATTCACCCACAGTGACAACCCCCCTCCCACCCCCACCCTGCACACACACAACCACACTCACCACACATTTCCATCTTTACAAGGACTTTGCATTGTATTCCATTATTTTCCATTCATTTATATGGCCTAACCCTGACCCTAACCCTATCTAACCATTACCAGAACACACCTAACCCTAAACCTAACCTAGACTCCATTCACATCTTAGTTCTAAACCTAATCCCTAACCCAAAAACAGCACTTCTTTTCATGAGGCCCAGGTTTGGGCCCCATAAGGAGCAGTGGGTCCTCATAACACAGTATATGTTGGAAAAATGGGCCTTACACTGTGACAAATGCTACAACACACACAAGCACACACACACACACACACACACACATAGACACACACATGTTCACCTGTTATAATCTGAAGTGCATGCTGCTCCGCAGATGAATTTCCACTGATTCCTTCCTGGATGTTTATGGCTGCCATGTCAAACAGATCCAGGTAATCCTCAATCGGAAAACGCTCTTGAAAGCCTTTTTTGAAACGGATGTAACCTGCAGAAGGAAATTTAAAACAGCCCTCATTATAAGCTCATTATTGAATTGCTTTGCCACAGAATGTCTTGAATAAACAAAGCCAAGCTTTCTTTGTTGCAAATTCTAAATGGAGACCAGTGAGTAGTGGCATATGCATGCACATTCTATAGTATAACCTAACTTTTCCCTTTTGTATGTGCTAAATATGTTCAAATAAACATACTGAATTATGATTTTCTTTTAATATGCAGAACTTCCTGCCAGACAATTACTTTCCAGGGGAAAAAAATAATGAAAAACCTTTATATGTAGAGATGCAGAAGGTCTCATTTAAGCCACAAGTTCATTTAGATTTTTTTAACATTTTATATTTTTGCTTATAGTGACTTTTTACTTCAAGTCTATAGAGGTTATTTGCCAGTACTGACTAAAATGTAGCCAAAGGGAAAAAAAAGCTGTCTCAACTGAATTATTATTGGTTTAAAGACAAGAAGCAGTAAGAGTTGGAAAATTTGCCACACTGTTAACAACCAACTAAACATAGAATCAGCATAGGTTTATTTAATGCTAGTATTTTTATATTTAAAGCATGCTGAAATTAACTTAATACTGCATCTGGCTGCATTTTCAGAATCAGAATCAGAATCAGCTTCATTGCCAAGTTTGTACATACAAACAAGGAATTTGACTCCGGTACACTTTGCTCTCTGGGTTTTGTTTTTGCACTACAGAATATACATATTTACAATGTACAAAATAACATATAAAATAAAAAGGGCATTTTGAAACATCTGTATGCTGTTTTTTTTATTCAAAAATGTTCAAAAAAGAAACAGCCTGGGGAAAAAAACTGTCTCTTGGCCCCCAGTTTTTTGGAACATGCTCTGTAGCGGCGGCCTTAAGGTAAAACCCTGAAAAATTTGTGTGCAGGGTGTGTTGGGGTCTGCAGAGTTTTTAGCACTCTTTTCCTACCCAACCCCGATAAGGGCTGGACGGAGGAAGTCAGCCCGGGTTATTCTCTCTGCAGACCTGATTATTGTTTGCCTGGACCTGTCCGTTTTGGGGGATGAAACCCAAACCACATGAGATGGATGAAGACAGGACAGACTGAATGTGGCGTGTGAAAAAAGACCAGCAGCTCAGTGGAAGGTTGAACTTCTTGAGTTGCCCCCAGGAAGACATCTCTCCTGGGCCTTCTTTCGAACAGTGTCTATGTGTGAAGACCATCTCAGGTCCTAAAGGGGGGTTCCCCAGGAACCTGAGTGGTCCACATGTTTTTTTGAGGATTTGGTGAGGGGGGGGGTTATGGCGGTGGTTTCCTCGAAAAGGACCACCATTTCCACAGTCTTGATTTGGGTTTTCAGTTCCAGGTAAGTTTTGACCAACCCAGTGGCCCGCCGATCCACCTCCTGTCTGTATGCAGATCATCACGTCCTGGATCAGTCCAATGACGTTGGTGTCTCGCAAACTTTAAGGGTTTTTTACGGGAGTCCGATGAGGTGCTCATTTGTGTAAGGAGAAGAGGGTGGGGATAGAACCACCCCTGGGGGGGCCCCCAGTACTTATTGATTGGTTTGGGAAAGGATGCTCCCCACTCACCTGCTGCTGTGGGTCCGTCGGGAAGCTTTTGATCCACTCGGGTTGGAGGCTGGGATGTTGAGCTGGGGAGTTCTGGTGGGGGATGTCGGTATGATGGGTTTGAAGGCCGAGCTAAAAGTCTACAAACAGGATCCTGGCGTACGTCCTGGTCGAGGTGTTGCAGGATGAGTGCAGGCCCCAAGTTAACAGGGCCATTTTTGCCGACCTTTTTGCTCGGTAAGCAAACTGCGGGGGTCCAGCAGGGGGTCTGTGATGTCTTTCAGGTGCTTCAACACCAGCCGCTCAAAGGATTTCATGACCACAGACGTCAGGGCTACTGGTCTGTAGTCATTTAATCCTAGGATGGTGGGTTTCTTGGGGACCGGGATGATGGTGGATCGTTTTCAAGCAGGAGGGGACCTCACACATGAGGTGAGGATCGGGGCGAGTTGATGTGCACAGGCTTTCAGGCATGATGGGGAGACGTTATCAGGTCCTCCAGCTTTCTTTGTTTTCATGCGCTGAAAGAGCCTATTTACATCTTCCTCAGGGATCTTTAGTGCAGGCAGAGGATCTGAAGGTAGGGGGTTGGTTACTTTATGGGAGGAATTTGTTCCTGAATGGGATGTGGACGAGATGGTTTGAGGTGTGAACGGCGCTCTTTTCATGTCTGCAGTAGAAGCCATTCAGACGGTTGGCCAGGCGAGGACTCTGTTCAGGATGGGTGGGGGGGCTTCTGTAGGCAGTCAGGTTTCCCAGGCCAGTCCATACAGCCGAAATATCACCAGTAGAAACGCTATTTTTCAGCTTCTCACTATAGCTTCTCTTGGCTGCTTTGATCTCCTTTCTAAGTCTGTTCCTGGCCTGCCTGTACCGCGCCCAATCTCCACTGCTGTGAGCTTCTTCCTTGTCCCTGCGCAGATTCCTGAGGTGTGGAGTAAACCATGGCTTGTTGTTTCCAAAGGTGCAGAAGGTCTTGGTCTTCACACACATGTCCTCACAGACACTGATGTATGATGTCACCACATCAGTTAATTCGTTTAAGTTAGTGGCTGAAGTTTCAAAAACAGTCCAGTCTGTGCATTCAAAGCAGGCCTGTAGCGTCTGCTTTGATTCCTTAGTCCACTTTTTAACAGAGTGAACCGCGGGTTTGGAAGCTCTTAGTCTTTGTCTGTAGGTTGGGATGAGGTGGATAAGACAATGATCCGAGAAACCCAGAGCAGCCCTGGTAACAGCATGGTACGAGTCCTTTAAAGCTGTGTAACAATGGTCCAGTGTGTTTTTGTCTCTGGTGGGACACTTAATATGCTGTCTGTATTTGGGGAGTTCATTAGAGAGGTTTGCACTGTTAAAATCTCCCAGTATTATGATGAAAGAGTCAGGGTGTTTTTTCTCCTCCTGATCTTAAATTTTTAAGTCCAGAACTAGTTAGGTTAGAGGACTGAATTAGCAGTTAGGAGATCCAAGTGCCTTACTTATTCAGACCCCTTCAACCTTTTCCAGATTTTCACACATTAGAGCCAAGAACTTCAATGAATCTTGAGATTCCACAAGTCTGGCCATTATAACAGGCTGTGAAGACCAAAGCCATAAGAAGTCCCACTTCAAGTTTGCAACAAAGCATCATGTGAAAGACGGTGTTCTGATGTTATAAGACCAAACTTTAATCTATTTGCCTACATGAAAAAAACACATGTTTTTTCATGCATGTTTTTGACAAAAATCCTAACTATACAACCAGGGCTACAATGGTATGGTTTACATCAAAGCACTTTCATATGTTGGAATGGCCCAGTCAAAGTCCAAACCTAAATCCAATTGAAAATGTGTGGCAAAAATTGACAATTGCTGCTCAAGAATGCTTTCCATTTAATCTAAGTTAGAGCTGTTTCACAGTGAGCAAAACATTCCAATGTCAACGTTTTACTTTCACTTCACAATTGTGTTGGTTTATCTCATCAAAATCCCAAGAAAATAATTACAGTTCGTGGTTGTAAAGTGACAAAATGTAAAAAAGTTCAAAGAGTATGAATACTTTTTTAAGGCACTGTATTTCGAAATTCCGAAAGACCCTCTTCTTTAGAGTTGAATGAATTAGCTCTTTCACTACCAAAGATTATCAACATCAAATATCAAGAGGTGTCAAATATTTCCTTTGCAAACCATGAAGCATGACTGCTGCTGCCCCTTATTATTGTCCTGTAACAGGACAATAATAAGGGGTGTTCTATTTTTCTTCTATGTTTGTCAGATTCTGATGTAATTCTGCTGCAAATAAGTCACAAATTACAGCATCTTCCATCATACAATATGACACTATCAAGATTTTATAATATGAATCTCACACAGTTTGACATGTATGAATCTTTTGTAATTTTTTCCTTAAACCACAGTATTGCAAATGTTAGCATCACACTTCCAGCTCCAGATCCTTGTAGACTTACCAAAGCGTTTCCTGGTCCACCAGTGTGGCTCCTTTATGGTGTTAAATTTAACCTCTGGAAGCATCAAGAGTCTGTGAAACAAGTCTGTTGTGCCACACTTTGGCTGGCCTATAATGTAAAAGTATGGCAAGCAGCGCAGGCGAAAGAGTTTCCCATCTATGTTGCAAACGTGCTGATGGAATCTGGCTCTCATGTGTTCACACACATTCTTGAAGCTTTTTGAACGTAGACTGAAGTGGTTGTTCTTGTATGGGTCTGTGCCAATATCACTAGATAACTCCTGGTACCAGCATGGGCTCTTGATGTGGGGCAGAAAATGGTCAGGAATCACTGAAAAGAACTAAAGAAAAAATATAAAAATATGCAGTTAGAATGGGGGCCAAATAAAGGCTTCTGTTTGACACTGTATCAAATCCTAATATTAAGGTACTTTTTTTCGAGGCATATACCTGTTGGCTTGTGTTTACATTTCCATGACTAAAACATCAAAATCAGGCATTTAAAATTAAGGGTTACATTACAGGATTTTGCAGCTTTACTCTAGATGACTCATCACCTACTTGGCCATGTTTGTATGACTGTTTTTCACTTTGATACATGCCTGACACAGAAGACTAACTGTTATTTAACTTAATGACCCAGACGTGTTGCAGCATCTGTCATTGATATTTCTAAAAACACTGCAATAGTGTGGGCTCTACATGGAAACCTATAATGAGGCAATAATGAGCAGAACAGTATTAGCATATTATACCAGAGGTTATTACAGGGAACACTAAAGCAATACTTAGAGAGAGTGTGTCGCTTACAAAAACAGGTCATTATAAGTTTCCCCAAAAAGGTATTTACTGCAGAGATTATTCCAAGGAGAAGCTGCTGCAGACTATTTCTTCACTGTTATGATATACTGAATGATGGG
This sequence comes from Crenichthys baileyi, assembly GCA_036173005.1. NCBI lineage: Eukaryota > Metazoa > Chordata > Actinopteri > Cyprinodontiformes > Goodeidae > Crenichthys > Crenichthys baileyi. The sequence goes on from JAHHUM010002027.1 coordinate 125,153, forward strand.
TACAGTTCCTTGCCAAAGTACTCACACCCCTTGAACATTTTATGCATTTTGCCAAGGCAAGGAGATAATCTATCACAGAAGAGACAAGAGGCTCGTTGTGACTGTGAAGGAATGACAGAGATCTACAGCTCAGTCAAGAATCTCTCGATAGTTGTGCACTCCACAAATCTGCCTTTTATATAAGAGGTGCAAATCCATAAGCGGAATTATTTGTAGTTTGCCACAAACTAGGAAAAATGTCAAAAGTATTCAGCACAGATGAATCCAAAATGTAACTTTTTGACCCAGAAGTAAAACACTATGATGTAAAACTAACACTACCGCCACCGTGAAGTATAGTGGTGGCAGCATCAGGCTTTGGGAATGCCTTTCTTCAGATGAGATAGAGAAGCTGGTCAGAGTTGATGGAAAGATAAATGGAGCTAAATAAATGGGTAATCCTGGAGGAAAACCTGTCAAAGGCAGCAAAAGACTTGAGACTGGGTACAGGTTTACCTTCTAGCAGAACAACGACCCTAAACATGGTGCCGGAACCAATGGGACTCAGGTTGAGCTGCTTTGCAAAGAAGAATAGGCAACATTTTCGGTCTCTAGATGTGCAAAGCTGGTAGTTGAAACACCACAAAGGTTTTAACTCTTCAGTCCTAAATACCAATGCATGCCACATTTTCTGAATTTCTAACCATGTATTCTTTTCCTTCAACTTCACAATTATGTGCTACTTTGTGTTGGTCAAGCACATGAAAACCACTCAAAAATATGCCAAGGTTTGTGGCTATAACATGACATAATGTGAAAAAGTTCAACAATACATTTAACGGCTCTGTGCAATCTGCTCCTACAGAATTAACATATTTTTAATCATTTAGTTGGCTAATGTATATCAAAATGTTCCTCAGACTTACATGTGGGTCTGTGTTGATGACATCCATTTCACTGGGTACCTTCCTGGATGTGTTCTGCTCATTGCAGTTAATTATCTCTACAAGCACTTTCATGTCTATTAAACTCTTGTCCAGAGAAACGTCAGCTGTTGTGCTGGTTGTGATAACCACAGGTGTGAAAGGATGGGGAAAGGCAGAGAGCAAAAGTCCTTTTCTCTCCCACATCAGTATGTATGAAGCCGTGATGAGGAACATCAGCGTCAAACCCACAAGGAGGCCAACTACTTTGACTTTCGAGACGCATGTCAGGTTGATTAAACACAACAGTGGGAAGCCCTTGACGTCCAGACTTCCAAGCGTGTTTGTGTTCCTGAAGTCCAGAAACGTCCTGATAGATCTTTTCCCAAAGTTGTCAGTCAGGGGCAAATTGTGGGCCCTGTGGTCCCTGTGTGTGTTGCTTCCATGTTGGCTGTCTTTTAGAGACATGCTGACAGAGAAGCGGAGCAGGCATGTGGGAAAGGAAGCCGGGATATTGCTGTCTTAACATCCACTTTCTCATTTGTCTTCATTTTATATGAGTCCACCACTAGTAAAAAGGTCCTCCTGTAAAACAGAAACAGGTGTTAAAGACATGGCTATAAAAGTCCTAAAAGGGCTAAAAGTCCTTCAGCAATATTCCTTACTACCACAAACAGGGAGGGCAATATTTTTGTAAGTGTTATTTAAAGAAATTTTATTTTTAGTTTCATGCATTCGTATTTGCATTTAAAACCATACATTTCTATAACACACCTGCAGAGTGTGTGTGGTCTGCTATATAAAGATCAGTTGCCTAATGGAGAGGGTTGTACACTGCCCACAAAGTCTGGCTCAGTGGTAATGTTTAAATGGCGTAATAATGGCACTCCTGTGAAGTGCCTTACTCTGGTAACCTGCAAATATTATTTTTAAGGTCAGTGTTTAACAACAACGAGGACTAATACAGGAGGATGTGCATGTGGCCAGCTTTATTCCTGACTCTTCATTGGGACTGGCCTCTGGGGTGGCCGTGGCTCACTTGAAGACTATCTGTCTTGCCATCAAAAAGAAATAGTTTGATTCCACCTTCCTCTTCCGCCACTTGTAGATGTGCCCTTGGGCTAAGCACTTAATGCCAAATAACCTACCGATCTGCGTATCAGTGTTTTAATGTGTGCACGTTTAGGAGTGCAGCTTGGTGAAAGTCACTTTAGTGTAAAAGTGCTTCGACTATTCTGTATGACTCGAAAAGGGCTATAATACTTCAGTTCATTTACCACTTATTCCAGCTCCACCTGTATTGCTATTTAACATATATCCAGAGTCAGCAACCCAGGGTTGAATTACAAAGTTTTTAGCCAGCTTTGTAGTACCAGTGAAGTATATTCTTCAACCTGAGGGTTGGTTAAGCCAAATCTCAAAACATTATCCAGATATTTTGAACTTGATTTGTAGTACAAGGTCCAAGTGCAAATATCATCCTTTGTTTTTCAGTTTGCTCTGAATCAGGATGATATCAAGTAAAACTATTTAAATCTAAAATAGATTTTTCCGTTTCATAATCAACACACTGAATTAGACAAAGGTTTTTAGTGTCTTTAGCTGGTTTTCTGTGAGCCTATCATACCAGAATCTAGTTAAAATAGCAGCAACCATGGCTATAACATAAAGGCATGACAGGCAGTCTTTAACATTTTTGGTTTTTTGCTCCTGGTCTTCTGTTTCAACTTTAAATATGGAAAAACTCTATTACCGGGGTTACTAAAGCAAGGTCTGAATTTATGTGATGTTAAAAGGAGGTTGACAAAAGTCTTGAAAAGTCACATAGAAAGCTCTCGCACAGATCTGCAGACGTTTTAATGGGACAGTGCTGAGAAGATCTATCAGAAATCCATTCTAATATCCTCATCCCTATTTGGGTAGCTGCTGGGCTTGAGAGGAGAACTTATTTCTGATCCCTCTAGAGGTATTAAGGGCCTGATTTAATGAAATATCAGTAGACAGAGATGCCCTCCTTAAAATGCCACAGAAAGCAACTCATAATGAAGTACTACAACTTAGAGTGGAGGTGTCATTGATTATATTCCTAAATGTTCTAAATCCAACACTGCGCTAATAGTTAATATACAATTAATATGAAAATATATATATTCATATATATATCAAATGAAAAAAGTAGATGCAATTGAGGCATCTGTGTTTTGTTTCATTGACGTAGTTTGAAATAGAGGAAACTGAATTGAAACCAAGAAAGTAAAGGAGCCATTTCCAAACTATTTTAAACAAATACAGAAACACACACACGATATTTAGTAGCTTATCTTTATATCCAACAAACATGAACATTATCGCTCATGTGCCCTTCATTTCCTTTATATTTGTGTGGTTCTATTTGCTGTGTTTTACTTAACAGGCCTTGTTTTTTTTATTTGCTCACATGATTTGGAGACCATTTTATTCTGAATGTTGCAACATTTACAGCAACACTATACAATATTCGCAGTGGCAACCAGACATGTTCTGGTCACTGCTCTGCTGGAATAATAATGCATTAGATGTTTAAGCTGTTATTCCCATTGGTGTCTAATCACTGTCCTTGCTATTTTCAGGTTCAGAAGCCTAATTTTTCCCATACTACAGAAAGTAAAATTCATATTTTATATAGATTCATTACAAGTAGAGTGAAATGTTATAGTCCTTTATTTCTTGTCATTTCAATTGTCTGTAATTATCTGTAAGCCATATCAATGAATATGGTTTCCTGATATGAAAACCACAAACACAAATTCAATCTTTTTGAAAATTTTAATTAAAAAAATCTTATGGCCTACACAATCATGGCGAAGTCTGCTGACTTGACAGATGTTACGAAGACGATCACTCAGGGTAAGCCACAAAGGGTCATTGCTAAAAAAGCTGGTTGCTCACACAGGGCTGTAGGGAAATGTGCAGTAGGAAAAGGAGCACCAGCAAAACAATAACCATAGCCTTGAGAGGATTGGCAAGGAAAATCCACTCAAGAATATAGGGGAGCTTCACAAGGAGTGGACTGAGACTGGAGTCGGCGCATCAAGAGCCACTAGACACAGACAGATCTTACACATGGGCTAAAAGCATCTGGGCTAAGAAGAAAAGAACTGGGCTGTTGCTTAGTTTTCCAAAGTCCTCGTTTCAGATAAAAGTGAATTAGGCATTTCACTTGCAAATCAAGGTCCCAGAGTCTGGTGGAAGAGTGGAGAGGCACAGAATCCATGTGGAGTAAAGGCCATTGTGAAGTTTTCACTGTCAGTGATGATTTGGGGTGCCATGTCATCTGCTGGTGTTGGTCGATTTGATTTTCTTCAGTCCACAGACAACGCAGCCATCTACCAGGACATTTTGGAGCACTTTGTTGTTCTTTCTAATGGCAAACCTTATGGAGATGCTGATTTCTTTTTCCAGCAGGACTTTGCACCTGCACACACTGCCAAAGGTACCAAATGCTGGTTCGTTGACAATGGTGTTGCTGTGCTTGATGTGCCAGCAAATTTAGCTGACCTGAACCCTATAGAGGATCTATGGTGTATTTTCTAGAGAAAGATGAGAGACACCAGACACAATAATGCAGATGACTTGAAGGCTGCTATCAAAGCAACCTGGGTTTTCATTACACCTCAGAAAAATCACAGGCTGATCTCCTCCATGCCACAATGCATGATGCAATAATTCATGCAAAAGGCCCAACCACGTATCGAGTGTAAAAACATGAACATACTCTTCAGAAGCCTGACATTTCTGTTTAAAATATTCTTGTTTATTGGTCTTATGTAATATGTCAAAAAGTCGAAGCACGTTTTACTAAAGGTTAAAAATTGTCCTGTCAAACTTTTCTGTATTACAAATAGACATATCACAAGAATCCTTCAATCAGTACACTAAAAATATATCAGTCAAATCGGTAAAAAACTTTTTTTCTGTATAACATTCATCAGTATCCCCATCAGTTGTTTCTGCTGCAGTCCACTTGCTACAGCAATAATAAACTGGTAGCACTATAGCTGAGCACACAGCATTTTACCTCTGTATCAGATCTAGGTATAAAAGGTCATAACTCATATTTTACCTCACAAACATCCCATAACTGAAGAGATCGTAAAGTGAGAAATTTTAGGAAAAGTCATGAAGAAACATAGGGTAAACAAGTTTGTGAGGCTTGAACTCTTATAGGGGTAAAAATGACCCCTAGTATTACCAGTGATACAGACCTGAGGAGCATAGAAAGTAAATGGTTTCTCCACCTCTTTAGTTCTGAAATACTCATAATCGTTTTTTTCTCAAGGAAGCTGAAGGAAATTTTGACCCATTTACTGATTGATACTGTTGACACAATCAATGACTGTAAGTGACTTGGCCACGTGTAGAGATGTTGTGATACTCAATAATCTGAGCAACTGGGAGCATGTAGATGTTTAAGAAAAGTGGCCCAAGAATGGAACCCTGAGGAACCCCACATGTGATCTCTGTTTGCTCAGATTGTTTATTTTTAAATGACACAAAGTAGCCCCAGTCTGGCAAGGACTCAAACACATCTATGATAATATTATTAATTCAAAACAGGTAAACAAATTGCATCTTATCTCATCGAATCTTGTCTGCATCTAATACTCAGATTATGACGTTTCAGTATCAATCAAAATAGTTGAAGGGACTATTACTACTAGCAAAGCAAAAAAATTATAAAGTTATTCATTTTCTTTTCAATCCAGAAGCCTCAAACTTCTGTTCACAATAACTTCTATTTTGTTGACTTTAACAGTGTAATGTCGAATATTTAGTTGCAAGGAAATTTAAAGCCTAAATTTACTGTACAGGTACAGGTAAGGCATCATGTAACAGTACCAAGCTGGAATTCCCAGCCCCATTAACAGCAACCCATTCTTTCAAAAATGTTTGTAGGAGCAATCTGCATGCCTAGGTGCATGATTGTATACACCTGTGACCATTGAAGTGATTGGAACACCTGAATTTAGTGATTTAGATGGGTCAGTGAATACTATGGCAACATTAAATCCAACATTCACACTCAAAACAGTCAATTGGCCATGAAATCAATATAGAAAGGCTATATTTTATCCAGTGGTATCTACCAAGTTTGATTTATTTGCCAAATTCAATCATTTGTCTTATTAGAAATTTGGAGTATCTTGTGTTTTTGTTTCAGTCACTTTAATGCAAAATTTAAATGAACAGAAAAATCAGCTAGGGCTGCAAGGTAACACATTTGTTAGGTAGTGTTGTCTCACAGCGACTTGTACAGGGTAGGGATGGGGAATTATTGCACCATTTATTATAACTGTGAATTGTTCACAGTAATGACAATGATTCTACAAGTTGATATGTGCCAACCTCCAAAACCTAAAGCACTGTTGGGTTTGTTATTTTTTCAGACTTTTTCACTGTTGATTCCAGGAAGGCAGCAATAAATATCAATATCTCAAAACATATGACTAAATGTTTATTGATTTTAAAAAATGCCCTTGTTAAATGGTGTCATGAAGTAATCTTTCCAGTATTTTTTTGCTTTTTTGTCTGTTTTTTAATACGCATATTTGAGTTTATGGGTGTTTGACTACAGTGACATGTATTCACTCTCATTTAATCTATTGCCAAAAAAGAATTCAATGGATTTCTAAATACTTTTTTTGTCACCAGTTTATCATAATAGCAATAAACGGCGCATAATATCATAATGCTCTTAAGTCCATATCCCCCATGGTGTACCTGCCTCTTGGGCACTAGACATTGGAAATAGGCACCAGCGCCCCCACGACCCTGCAAGAATGAAGTGGGTATATACCACCTCACAGAAGTAGATGTACACAGCCAACACAGATGACAGGGCCCAAGGTGCTAAAGATCACAAAAAAGTGTTGGAAGTTGAGATGACAAAGAGTGAGGAAAATGTGGAATTATCACAACTGATGTCGTTATTGCATGGTTTTCTAATATTGTGCAGCTCTAAAAGCATTTCTAAAAACTGGATAGATGGATAAAGATAAGTTACTGCAACCCAAATATTTGTTCACTAATCTAGGATATGGGTTACTCTCTTCAGCCCCCTCATTGGTGGCCTTGACATTACACCTAAATCATTCATCCCATTTTTTAGTTTGAAAACATAAACCAATAACCAATGGTGTCCAAGGTCAGTTCTCAAGGATTGATATCCTGCATGTTTTAGATGTTGCCCTGGTTCAACACACTTGAATAAATGTGATGACATGCTGAGGAGATAATTCAGCCACTTGAACCATCTGGGTTGGAGTACAGATACATTATAGCCTGCAGGATGTCAGCCTTTAATGACTGGAGTTGGATACCCCATAACCAAACCCTGGTGTGTTAAATTAACCAAAGACTGGTTCAGTCACTGTGATTAAGAAGTGAGTTAGCAACATAACCCAAATTGCTTTATTTTTAATCCAGTTGTTTTTAGAGTGTAGACCTGTTCTATTTTACCAAACATTGTTTGTTTCTTGCAAATTTTGTTCCATTTTATTTAATGGCAACAAGATTTTAGTTGCTTACAGCTGGAAAAAAACAGACACATGATGGCCCTCATTATTTTTAATCAGCTGTGGATCTTCAGACTCTGAAACTGTGATTAGGAACTGGAATCCATTTAATTAAACTTGTGATCGATATGGGATGGGTAAATAATATATAATAATAATATACTCATACCTCATGACATTGCAGAAATCAGATAAGCTTTAATTTGACTATTTATTTGTAATATATGTTTGGGGTGTTAAAATGGGGGCAGGCTCTGACATTAAATGGGAAACTAAAGCTCTGCACGATTGATGAATAACTGTATGAACACAAGGAACAAAATGGACACTAGTATTCTCATTACATAGTGACCCTCCACCTTGCACTAATGATAACTTGATGCTAATCCGGCAGGTCTCATCCTTCTTGGGCAGCAGAAAAATAGCACCTGATAACAAGGACTCCCCTACACAGAAATGCTGCAGGACAAGTAGAAGTGTACAGCTTTATTTTCCCAAAAAGGTGAAAAGCTTCTCGAGGATTTTCATTAGTTAAACTAAAGACGCAATCACAGCCAGCACTCTGCACAGTGCACACATGGAGATATACACGATCCTGCCTCACTTGAAATATTTTTAAATCGTGTCTTTATGTTTATAACTATGTAAGCACATCTTGATCCATTACAGTACACTGTGTGACAGAACCTTGGCCACAGAGAATGAAAATTGGTAGCAAAACAAAATTCTAATGCCACTAAAGGAAAGAAGTCTGGCCAAACAGAGATAGATGAGAAAACTGAGGTAATAATAAAACCTTTTCCGTGTGGGCAGGAAATACTTCAAAAGTCAAAGTAATATGAAAGAAACAAAACAACAAAGCTTCCTGCTTCTTTGACAGGAAATCTCAAACTGACCTGAGAGCACAAACAGCTCAGGAAATCACCTTAATTCATCTCTTCATGCTGGACTATGCTTCCTTTTCACTCTTCACAGAGAGAATGAAATGCTTAGGGTAGATTTTCAGAACTGCCTGGTTATTAAAGAACAAAAGAACAGTCTAAACAAAAAGAACACATGCCTAAAAAAGGGGTTGTAATAAACTATTTATAACCACACTCCACAGTGACATCTGGAGCACAGATATGGTATCAAAGTAGATTTTCCATCTGTGCATGTCAGTTTATATATAAGCATGCAATGTTTTAGATACAGCCATGTTTCGTTTGGTTCAGTGTAACTCTAAAATCAAACATTACCTGAGTGTAAAGGCAAAGCGTTGGGAAAGTCTTGTTGGAACCCTAAGCCATGGATTTCAACATTAAAACTCCGGTACAAACTCTTCTGGAGTTTTCAAAATAAATTGCATTTAACAGACTTTCAGCACAACTTCAGAAGGGGAAAAGGGAGGTAACAGAAGACTTCCCATGATGCCACTGGCTGTATAAAAGCACCCCCTTTCCCACAAGCCGACCTCTCCAAGCCGGTTGACCATCGGACAAGGAGCAGACACAGCGCGCTGAAGTCTTTTTGCTAGCAAAAAAGACATAACTCTTCAAACTGGATCCAAGAGTCTCATATGATCACCGATCATATGCAAAGATAAGTATGAGTGAATGACTGTTTGTGTATCTGGTATTCATTCACGAACGGGGAATTAAGGCACCGGCATTGTCGACTTTCTCTCCGAGCCCTGCAGACGCACACGGTGTTCGAGAAAAGTCCCCAGTAGAGACGCGGTCTCTACAACCCAAGTGAAGCGGTTTTCCTTGCCTGAGAGAAGGACGACGAGTAGCCGCATCACCGGTAACGTGCAGTTTTGTCCGGCCGACAGAACGGACCCCCACCCACAGCTTCGTTAGGTTAGCCAAAGGCTAACCGCTTGTTGACTGTGGACGTTTCTTCAAACTTCGCCGCCCGGACATCTTTTCCTCAACATGGTCAGAGGTTAGGTTTGGGCAGAATAACAGTTAGGATGAAATGATCTAAACGTTTTTCATTTTATGAAGTTTGGTTTTGTTTGTGTGAAACTGCTATCTTAGTGCTCGCAGGCTATCTGAAGCACACGTGATCAGCTTTGTGTTCTGTGTTTATGTGTTTTTAAAGTTAAGACAAACTTTATTTAAAGGGTGATTTTAAACACAGACGGTTGCTAATAACGCGCCGTCCGCGCTTATGCATTTTAACCCTTTTATTGACCCTGGTATTTTAAAGGTATGTGTTCTGGTTCTGGTGCTAAGCTAAGCTATCGACCTCCTTTCTTAGCTTAACTGCTAACAGCTTTAGAACACGTGCTTAATACAGAATATTTAACAGAAAGGTTGTTAGTTTTCAAGTTAGTGAATAATAGTCTCTAAACATTATTCTACTACATCTGATAACTAAGTAAACACCATTAAGCCCCATTTCTCCAGAAAGATTTGGCTCTTTTCCAAATATTCCCTTAATAATATTTCTTCAAATATTATTTTAATAAATAAAGGCAACTAATTAGACACCATTGAGAAATTATTCATCCAGAAGGTTGGTTTTATTCAGCAGATCATTAAAACATTATTTTGATAAAATAATATTTTATCTGAACTTGCATTGTTAATGGTTGTCTAAAGGTTTGCTGATTATTGCCTAAGTTGGTTCCAAGACTAACTTAACTTCATTTCCAGATTCTTCAAGATAATCCTTGGTTCTCAGACATAAATAACATTGCATGGTAATGTTGCATCACTCTTCTGGTCATGATTTTCAATCATCTTTAGTCAACTTATTTATATTGTACATAGCCCATTAGTCTTCCTTATTCTTTAATTCTGCTTGGTAGTTTAGTTGGATTGTTTTAGCATAGTAAAGAGTTTGTTGATTGAAATATGTTTGACTTTGAGTTGACTTATTTTTGTTAATAAATTCTTGTATTTTAAGAAATTGTGTGAATTCACTCCATGTGTGCGCAGAGTTTATGCTGTTCAATAATGTCAGAGCTTGGCTCACACCTTTCAACTTTGTTCTAATACCATCGTCTTACTGGGCTGGTATTCACAGGACAACCCTTAACAGACCGAAATATTATTTGATAAAATATTAAAATATTAATATTAAATATTAAATAATATTGTCAGATTAATAATCACAACAGTCTGAATACACAGGGTACATTTTGTGTCAAACTGGACTCAAACTTAAACATGTCTTGCTTGGCAGTTATTACACAATTTTTTTTTTACCATGCGGGGTAATCTAAAAATTGCTCCGTCCTCCATTATCTTGGATTTTTGCAGAAACAGCTGCATCACAACACAGATACCAACAGGCTAATTAATAAAGAGGTAGTTGTGAGTTAAAGCAGCACTACTTTTGCAAGATGCACAAAGTAAAGGTTTTGTACAGAATGTTTTATGCACTGATAAACCTGTTGGATCAGGTTCTGTTTGTTAAAGTTTCACTTCATTATCCTTCTCTTCATAGTTTTTCTAGTTTGGCTGCCGCTTTGTCATCCAATGAGCTTGAAGACAATTAAGCAAGAATACAACTGGTTACATATTTCTATGTAAGCTGCATCCATTATTTCTGAGAGTGATACAAAAACAGCATAAATTGCACTTGTACTTGTACTTGCACTTGCACTGTAAGTTGTAAAATGACTGCTTTTGTGTATTTGGCAATCAGAGTTTTGGTGGTCTTTTGTGATTACTGGGTATTACAAAGCTGGTCATCAAAACTGTTATAATTCTTCAATGAAGACATGATTGAAAACATTTTTCAAACAGAAAAAAACAAAAAGGTAACAAATAGAGTTTAATCTAAGAAGAAATGGTTGTGGTTGTCCTTTTTCACAACTAGGCAACTCTATCCCACTGATAACCAAGTATTAGGTCAATGCTTGTGCTGTGGTAAAGTCCATGCTTGTAAGAGGTTGGCCTTTGAAAAAATAACTTGTTAGTGCACTTTAGGTGCCTTTGTCTCCTTTGTATTGTGGATTGACCCAATATTGTAAATGCAGCCATTTCTATAAGACTTGTAGCAGCAAGACTGCTTTAATTATTTGCTCTTGTGAACTGAGAGGGGTTTAAACTTTCAGTTTGATTGACAGCTACAGGAAAGCTTTAGTTCTATCTAAATACTTCATGTTTTCCTAGAAATCTAATAAACATGTCTTTAGAATGGAGACTTTTTTACTTTGAATTCTGCTTGATATAACAGAAAAATATTTCTTTCTCTGTGCTGATGACTCATCCTTGCATCCATGTAATTATAGTAGCACCTCCACTTTAAGCAATTTGGTGTGAGTTATTTACACATGCAATTTTAATCAATAGTTTATCTATGTTAAATTAAATTTAGAAAATTTGTTTCCTAAAGTTCTGTACAGCCCTCCAATTTAAATGAGGTTAAGTAAATAAAATCTGCAATGTTTTTTACAGAAACAGTGAACCAAAATGTTGCTCTTCGTCTAAGCACTTCGGTGACACTGCACAGGTAAACCTCTTAGATTCCAAGCAGCTCAAGGTCGGTTCGCCCCTTTGCCACTTCAAACCCCCATTTCGGCAGGTAGGCTGCCATTATGTCCCAACCTACTCCTATTTCAGCCCCATAAACAGATCACTTTTTAACCATGGACGTTTGAAAAGCTTGCATGTGTGCAGAAGATGGCTGACCTCAATAGTGATTTATGAACAGCCACAGTTATCTTTGTGGGTTATCTTTGGTTTTTGTAAGACGCTCATTGATTATAGGAAATTGCTTTAAATCTTCAGTTGTCAACGGTTGTATGAAACCTACCAAAAGCGTGAACTAACGGATGCATGGTCAGTACAAAATGGTCCTATAGTATACAGGTAATTTTTGTATCCAAAAAAGTCAGGTACAAAACCACCAAAACTGCAAAAGTAGAAAATTGGCAAAGGGGCAAAATGACCAGTAGCTAGTCCCAATCAGATTGAGCATCTAAAAGATGCAATGGAACACACCAGATGTGATCAACAGGGTTCAAGCTCAAGAGTATCTAAACTCCGGAGTCCATCTAAAGGCATTTTGTGTGCATCCCTGGACAAATCAGGAACAGTTTTGATACATAGACCATACACAGTAAAAGGAAAAAACAGAAAAATTGTGATCAAGAAACTCATCTGTGAAAAAAAAACTCATCAAAAGCAAGAGGCTAAAAACTAGAGTGACAGATATAGATATCTATTTAAAGCTGCAGTAGGGAGTTCTGAGCCAGGAAATTTTAACAATCACACCTTACAGGTCCCTCCCCCTTGGTCTCTGCTGTGCTACAGCCCTCCCTCCACAGCTCCTGCCCCACAGTGGAGCCTGCCGATGACACTCATTTTACTCAAATTTTAGTTCGGGCTCGGCCTAATTGTTTCTTTTTAGCTTGCTTTTCGACTTCTTCTGTTTACCTGTCCTTGTTTTCCAAACAAGTGCCCCTCAAAACATTAGGTTGTAACATTAGGTTGTTTTTCCGCCATTAGCACAGCTGCAGCTGCACCGGCAATCTTTAGCTCGAACCACAGTACGCACTGTGCGGGGTAGGGTTGTGAGCAGCGAGTACACAAGCGTGATTGACACTGCTAAGACATTCGTCCTTGCTCTGATTGGTTGTTTCTGACTGGGAGCAGTGTGTTTCTGCAAATGGTAGTAGGACCACTAGGAGGAGACAGGGTAGCTTGATTTTTTCACAGATTATCTGTCTCATATTCTACTGTCAGGTTTTAACAAATATGTGAAAATACGTTTTTACAAAAGTTACCTACTGCAGCTTTAATAAAACTTGATCTTTCTAAAATAAACAGTGTTCATATCTGACATAAGACAGAGCTACACAATGGCTATTTGTCATCTTTAGTGAAATGCTACTATCTTGAAATATAAGCTCTGGGATGTTGCCATAACATTTTTAAATCATGCGTTCCTCCCACATTCCAGCACCTAATGAATGTTTTTTTTTTTCATAGAATCTCTTACTTCCATTTGTGGTGGACCCCAGTGTCCAATCTAAACAATCTAATTTGGTACAACTTATTCCTTCTCCCTTATCATAGTTCCACTATTACATAAGCCTTTCTACACCGGGCCCTGCCAAGAAAAGCATTGGTTTGACAGCTTTTCAGCTTAGGTGTTTCTTCCACAAATTCTGTCTAAAATCTCTCCGCCCAGCTGACTAAATAGGCTGCAGGGCTAGGCACAGCTGAGGTTTAGCTTAGGTGTGTGAAGACTTATGGACTGTGGAGAGATGCTGTAACTTCTCCCATTGGATCTGTCTCTCCGTTCCATTACACTAAACTTCAACAGTTTCCTTCTCAAGCCGACAGCAAAAAACAACCCGAGTGATTTAGAAGCTGCACTGAAAGCCTTAGAAGGGTATGTCTGTCTAAAGGTCACCTGCGTACCTGTCAGGCTTTCAGCTCAGCCTTTTAATAGAGGAGAAAGATGGAGAAAGTGACCAAATTGTCAGAATTTAACAGTATATGCTAGATACGTCTCATATTTTATAGGATACTTTTAATTTAGAATAAACAAGTCACTTTGTTTTCTGGCATGTACAATGAAACACATTCAATGAATCCTATAGGTAAACTAAAATAATTTTCAGATGTCAACCAAAAGCTGTAGAGGATACATGACTGTAAAGAAAGAATGTCAAACAGCTAGAGAGCTAGTGCAGAAAGAGCAATGGAGATCATCATTAGTCTGCAGAGTTTACAACCTGAGCACACCCCATCAGCAACTGTACTGTATAGAGAGTGGATGGCATTAGGTACAGATCTCTGATGACTTCACCTAGCAGCAGAGGCTGCACGTTTTTAGTTAGGTATTTCCATTCACAAATGGACCCTGCAGAGGATAGTAAGGACGCTGAGAAGGTCTTTAGAGTTTCCCTACTCTTGGTCTAGAATCTCTTCAGAGTACAGGACCAGCACTCTGAATATTGTCAGAGATTCCTCATACCCTCTTAGCTTTTAAAATGGTTGCCATCAGGCAAACATCACCGGAACATCAACACCAGAACCAGTACCACCCAACATGGCCATAGCTACCATTGAGGACGCCAAGGTCCAGACCTCAGTATTTTTCTACTGTGTATATAATAAAAAATGTTTCAAAACAATACTTTCAAACGAAGTGGTTCTCTGAGTAGCTGCACCAGGTTACTGTAGGAGGGGCCAGCACTGTGTAAGGCAGTTAAACTCAATGTTTACGAAGAAGAGTGCGGCTTTGCATACCCTACCACTAAAATAAAGACCAGAAGAAGAAGAGTGCAGTTGACAGTGAAACGTAACAGAGGTAACTTGCTAAAAATATTCTACTTGAAATCTGTTCTTCTCCAAATAACAGTTCACTAGTCTTCACCCTTCATAACACTGTTTAAGTTTAGTTAGAATAGTTACCGCCCATTGACGACGTTGTTTGATTTGTGTTGCCGCATCTTTTGTGAGCAGCTGTGACAGACTAAGAGCTAATGTTTCCCTCCATTAAATTAAGACAGAAAGTTATTTTTTTTTTTTTTAAGTTTGACTTTTTTTTTATTGATTTTATAAATGAACACGGATCCTTTGTTTATTTAATTAAGACGATAAAAAGAGATTAAATAGATGGCTGCTGTCCATCCCCTCCAGCCAGGATACGTTGCTGAGACGTCCCTGTGTTGTCCAAAACAAACAAAACTAAATGGCCTTTATTATATTCACTCTAGACCACAACTGACCACGAATAGATGTGTTAACTTATTACAGTGATTTCCAGGCTAAATTTGACTGCAAAGGATACGATACAAAATTACAGTTCCACTTATGTTTGTGTTCTTTTAGAAAAATATTTCAGTGAGTGAAATCTAAAATTAATTCAGACTAAAAGACAAACTAAGGCAGGTGGATAACTTTAGCCTATGTTTTTGATTTGTCAGGAGAGACCGGTGAAAGTGTGAGTACAGAGGTAAGAAGTGTGCTCAAATCTTGCGGTTTGAATGTGTTTGTGCACTGTGAACAATCAACATTCATATAAACTAATTTATCTCATTTCAGTGCGTCAACATAGCTGTGCCCTGAGTCCCTTGTTGCTTTGGATGATGTCGCTCCCCATGGATTCACACACACACACAAATACATGTCGCATTCAAGTCACTTACGTTTTAAATAAATGCAACTATTTTAATTAAGTTTTGATCTTCATTGTAACGGATGTGCAGGGGGATAATGAATGGGGGACCTCAGTACTTTTTAAAGTCTGGCTACGGCCCTGCCACTAAACTGCTGAACAGCTTTCAGCAAAAAGAAAGAAATTAACTTCTGTTATGTTAAGCCTTTTTTAGTATTGCAGGTGTTTTCTGTTGCATGTGTTTTGATGATTGTACAACTCAAGATCCAAAAGAAATGTTGTTTCTTTTTGTTGTACGTGACTGAATAAACAACATAAATGACAATAAGGTTTTGATTTTAAAAGAAAATAACCAGAATAATAACTGCTGGACTTTAGCAAGGTTGCGCAGTCATGCAACATTAAGATTTACCAGCATTTCCAAAAGTAGTGGTCGTGCTAAGACACATTTCAGTGTGTTAAATTTTTGTGTATGAAGGCTGTACTTTCTGCTAGCTTTTCTTTTGCTGCCATTTCTGCTATTTGCCAGTATTAATTGCTCTACAGGGACACCTGGTGTTTAGTAGAGTGACTGCAGTGAGTTTAAATCATAGACATAAACTGTCAAGGTGCCATGATGATGTTACAAGTTGTTTATTCCATTCCACTGCAATGTTCATCATTAATATGTTTACCTTTTAGTCAAATAAAGACTTAAAAATGTCTGTTGCCACAACGTATGTACATTCATTGGCTACTGGTAATATGTTTGCAGATTCTTCAATATTTATTTCACACAACCAGATAGTCTCCTGATTCAAAATATTGAAACAAGTTTGACTGACTGCAACTCAGGTCAGGTTCCCCTCACGCACTTGCAGAATTGCATCTACATCCCTCACACACTAACAGCTTCTTGTGCCAGAACGTCATGCCTACTGGCCCCAACTAGTGCCGACTGGTGCAGACTCTGGCCATCTGGAAATTGTGTGGAAAATCCGGCATAAAATGTTGCAGTGTCTCCTTAGGTTAATACAGCAAAACACAAGGACAAAGAAGTAAAAGAAAGCAAAATCAATGCTAACTGGATACTGAGGAGAGCTTGTGATACATTTAACTGTAAAGTTTGCAGCTTGCTAAAGAGTGGAGGGACGCTGCGTAAGGTAAAGCTTCAAGGCTGACTTCTAAAAGAAAAAAATGTTTAGGAAAGTATGGAGATTCTGTAATTCAACAAGATTACAGCAATATAAATGTCCTTTATTCGCACATTTTGGATTGGCTCTTTAGTTGAAAAGTATCTGTTGTTTCCCCTGCTCAGACCTGATGAGGCCTGTACACTGTTAAGGCAATTTTCTAAAATGGTGTTGCATGGTTTTGTAATATTACTTTAACTTAAGAACCTTTTGTTTAAGTGCTTATCTGTTTATGTTTTTTTGTTTTTTTTGTGTCCTCTCAGGCAGAGTAGCGCTCAGAATAGTTGTCTGAGTGCCAAGACAAAGCCCAACAGATTTACTTTCGCAAGTGGAGCCTTACAGCTAACGCTTTAAAGCTCTGCTTGACATTTATAAAAAGAAACTTTATTAGAGACTGCTTTCGGATTAATTCAATTGTTACGGACACAGAGACAAAAATGAATAGGAAAAAAAAAAAGCACGAAAGAGAAAAAGGTGGGCCAAAAAGGAAAAGTGGAGAGAAGGAGAAAATAATGGAGGAAAGAAAGAAGGATGCAGGGAATACAAGATAACACCCTGCTTACTTCTACACCTGCAGAAACGTTTTTATTACCAGCTTTTTTACCAAAACGTGCATGATACTTGCAATGCAAGATGTATTTAGTGGTAATTTCGGCTCAATATAGAACATTTGTGTATCTGTTAACACCTGAATCTAAACACCTGTGGGTCTGAGTGTGAGTGCGCTTGTGTATACAAGGTTTCTCCATAGAAATATGCAATAGTGAGTGTGAGGAGCCACAGACTTGCCCCCCTTGATACGGAGGAGATCCAAGCCACAGACATCCAAAGGCCCCAAGAGCACAGGAACCCCAGGATACCACCCACGCAACCCCCCCAGAGAAGAGCAGTGGAGAGTCCCAGGGGAACCACCCAGCAGCCACAGTACAGAAGCCCCAGGGAGCTGCAGCGACGAGCCCACAGGCCCCACCAGCAGCCGTCTACGCCCAGGCAGATCCTGCCATGTACCCAGAGACATATCACTCCCCAAGCAGAGGCCCGACAGAGCCCAGCACAAAACAAAGCACGCAGTCCCGGATACCAAGAATCACAAGCACACCAGCGGGCAGAGACACCAACCACCGGCAGGTAGTGTGGCGGGGAGGAAATAGGACCCACATTTGATGAAGGGCCTAAACTGATCCAGGAGGGAGAGCAGCCCAAGACCCAACCTGACACAAAAAACAGGCACACACAGTCACAATCACACATTCCCACCTTCATGCGTGCACACAAAAACACGCACACCCACGCACCCAACGTGTAAAGACAAACAACAATGGACATCGTACACTCACTCACACTCCCCATACATACTCTATACTCCCAGGTCCAGGTGCCAATACTCCATGGGGTACTCCTCCGGGGGAGGAGACAGGCAGACCGCCCTAGCAACTGAACCTGGCCCGGGCTAGCCCTGAGCGACCCCGACCCCTGTCCCCAATGACCCCCATCCTCATTCGGAGAGGGGGTCATGTACAAAAGAGGGGTCTACATGGTCCAAACTAGCCCGCCAACCAGAGCCGCCACAGAAGAAAATAGTCCCATCCCCCCAATGAATTCCGATCCCATCCACATGAGCCCCCCACTCCTAATGAACCCCAACATGAATTTCCCCACAGGGCCATCCCCAACCAGGACACATATATCGAACACATGCCCCCTCCCCACAGCACATGGGCACACCCGTGAGCTTCATCCCCGAAAATCCAACGAAGCAACACCCCCAACGAAGCAACACCCACATAGCACAAGCTCCACACACAGCCACACTCCAAGCATCCCCACCGCGTCCCGCCCCCACCACACAGTGTGCCGCAATGTCAAGGCAAGGGCCCCGTGCAACGCTACCCCAGCCCCCGCCCACAGGTGCAACAGGGCAGACACCATAGAGCACCAAGCTCACAACAGAACCCTCCGACCCCACACCAAGAGGTCCCCAGCCAGCGGCAAGCACTCAGGGGCCGGCATCCCACACCATGCCCCCACGACACACGATATCACTGCCACTGCAACGGTAGCCCAGGTAGAACTATTATCCAGCTCAGCTCCACCACCGCCGCTAAGCCGGATGCCGGTGACCCCACATCCAAGAAGAGGACACAACCCTATGTTCTATAATGCTATCTGAGAGGAAAACGGCAGTTGTCTTTGTCTTTAGTGTTAAAAATAAATTTTTTAGGAAAGATTAACAGTATTAAAAGTGGCCATTGCCCAACCTTTGACTTTATATTTATGTTCCCAAATGTCCACTGCTTACGTTTGAGTCATAACAGAGTGCTGTTTGTGTAAAGGACTCCAGCAAGTCCACCCCAAGAGAAATGTCACAAAGATATTCTCAAGCTGTTCAGAGCTGCAATCAATTTAACCAGGACTTGGTTTTAAACAAAGCAAGGGAAGTGTATATTCACCTTTGACAGCAGAAGAATCTCTTTACTTTGTTCTGTTTAGCTCAGCAAGCAATATTTGGCGTAAATGGATGAAATGTCAGCTAAATTCTACAGTCAACAAAAACATTACATTTTCTATTTAAAATCAAATAATTTGCTAAAAAAAACTTAAATGAAATAAATGGAGAACCGTTTTGAAAATCAAGGTACCTGATTTCTAGTCCAAAAAAGTCATAAAATCAAACACATGCTAACAAAACTATATACATATTCCATTAAAATAAGAAAAATACTCACATTGCAGTTGAGTCGACTTCATCCAGAGTCTTTTCATTAACCTGATCAAACCGATTTGCCATGAATGTACTGATATAGTCCGCGTATCCTCAGTTGGATCCGTGATTGTCTTGGCAAACAGCGACAAAAAGCAACGCCGTCAGGAGCGGCTCCATCGGTCTGCGCGTTCTGAGCTCTGCTGCGTTCAGCTCGGTTGGAGGCGGAGAGTGCTGGGTTGGTGCGCATGGAGCAGCGTAGGAAGAACAAGCGGAACATCCAACAATAACGTGAAAGCGATGTTATTGAATGGGTTTGTTTCAAATGCAGTAACTTTAACTGAGGATCGGTGGGATAACGCTGCTTCGCAACGTTTAGGCTCATGTTGGTCGATATTTGAAGTAAATACGCACAAAAATAAAGAGAAATGAATAAATGTTTATTGTTTTTATTACTACAGTGAGCTCGTTGACCTATATTGAAAAATACTGGATGAGAAAAAGCTGCTTAATAAAGTGTATTTATCTGGGGAGACACTCCCTCACAATTTTCCAGTGTTTATCCTTGGTGAGCTCCTTATGAAACTTCGCTTCAACTCTGATTAAGACTCTTACTCCCTACGATTATGTACCCTCCCATACAGACTTTACATGATTACAAAATGAAGAGATACATCAAAGTGCCAACAATGAACAAGTAAGCATCAGAATCAGAGGCAGTATTTAAACAAAGCAAATTCAAGGTTTTGTTTTTAAGATTTTTTTAAGGTAAGTTTCAAAAGTGTGACATCCGTCAGATTTCCATTCATGGTTTTCTACTAAAGACAGCTCGAATAAGTTGATATTTTGCAGAGCCTAGCCTATCTTTAGAAAATTTCTATATTTTACTTGACACATGACTATAAGGACAGCAGAGATAGTTTTTTCATTACCTGTTATCACTCATACTACATGAGTGGGGTCCAAAGAAGTTTATTCTAATAGTACTGTTAAAATGATAGGGTCTAGGCCTAAATGATAATGACATTTGTTGCCTTGTTTTGATAATATTCAATCTATGTTCATACATGCAGTTAATTACTAAATTAAGTCAAATATTAAAACTGTACAGAATTCCTACATCTTCAATCTACAATCTCACTGTTAGATTTTTTTTTGTTGTTGTTAATGCATATTTTGATCAAGTATTTCCCTCATACCCTGACTGATTTGCATCTACATATCTTATTTCGACATTAGGCATGCATTTAGTGTTATGCTAAAGAGCAGCAAGCCTAAATACATTTTGGTCTTAACTGCAAAGATAAATTAAACACAGTGATAAAATGCTGTCTTGGAGAACTGTTAAGCTTTGATTGCACATCCCATACAAGCCTCTCAAGTCAGTGACATGTTTCCTCATCTTTACAGGAAAGAAATTAATTCCTTTGTCACGAGACGATTTCATTCCCATTTGTCATGACATCTGGTTGTTGCAGGGAGTAAACAGAAAAAAGGTGAAATAAAATGTTGAGAGCTGCCACCATATCAATCTTTGGAGCTCCAACCGTTTGTGGCTTTAAAGAGACGAGATGGTTCCTTTCTGATACATGAAAGACTACTCTCTGGGAAACTACTGCTGCTAAATAAAGATAAGTCACATCTGAACATTTGAATAAACTGGCTTCCCTTTAGTCCATATCCATGTGAATGAGAGCATGAGTGTAATTGCTGTCAGTTCTTGATAAATTGATTGAGATCCCAGTTGTGCATTTCCGGAAGATGCAGTCAATGAATTGGTTTTGATCAGCATGGATGTTTCACAGATTTTCATTTTTGACAAATGTAATTAATCCAAGGTTTTTCCAGTCAAACCAGATGTTTGCTTTTAGTATGTGACACTTTGCTCCAGATAGTCATTAGCACAAATATAAGTATATTTAGACTGTGCTCAATTATTTTCCTTTCACATTTGGCTACTGCGCTTTGTATGGCTATATTTAATATAGAGATAAGGCAGTATCTTTTTAGTTTGGTGATTATTCACTTGCTGTTCCTTCTGCCTGATTACATCCAACAGAGAAGCAACCGAGAGCCCGATCCAAAGCTCAGGTTGGACAATCTTCACGGGACAAAATATTGAGTCAGGGGTACTGATTACCAGTGCACACCACACTTTTGACATTTTTATTTGCAAATTTGTAAATCGTTAATCCGTCCTTTCTTCTTTCCTTTGTTAGACCAAATACATAGAAGTTTGTGAGCTGCTGAGATGATAACCGGAATGATTCCTGCATGTTTTTTACACCTCATCACCTCAATTAAGCTTTACACAACAAATGATATATTTCCAAGTGAAGCACGATGCACAGGCAAGCTTACTGCCCAATCGCCTGTTGTATTTCAATGTGCTAATCTACCTATCACCGCCCCAAATGCCTGATCAGTTTCTCTACTTGTGAATGAGGGAGGGCAGTCATCCAGCACAGCAGTTCTTGACTTTCACACACCATGTTATTAACAGCTCTGTCTGAGTATTAGTAGGCTGCTGAACTCTTTGTGCTCCCCTGTGTTATTAGCACTGATGACCTTTGAATCCATGCAGCATGTGAAGCAACCATTCTGAAGAAAGAAAAGAAGATAATACACAGAGTCAATGAGAGAACGTTTAAATACAGACTGAAAGACATTTGCTTCTCTGGTTTGACCACAGAATATGTGAAAACCAAGATCTGCCTGATTGTTATGGGACCCTGATAAAGAAGCTACCTCTTTTACAGTGGCATCAGAACAACAGTGAAATAAAGTATGTGGTAGACCATACTGAACATATTAAAGGGTCAGCGCTTCAAGAAAAAGTATCTTTAAAGAAGTGATAATAGAGAGCTGAGGAAGAATTTAGCTCAAAGTTTTGGTTGATTCAAGCATCTGGAATCCTCCTTTATTTTAACCACTGACTCAAGCCTGTTCCTTGGAAAATCTGCTTTTATCCGCTGCTCAACCTCTTTGCCAGTGCTCATGTAATCATAAGAGTGTCCACCTTGGCAGACATCCACAGATTACAACACATGAAGTCAAAAGGTTTGTGAGGGAAGAGGAAACATGGATCGGGTCAGCCTAAATAGCATGGTCTGCCGCAAATTAATTGACGCAAAGAAGACATGTATTTTCCAGACTTTCTTGCACAAAACCTTAACTGGGAATTCTTCCAAGTATTTCCCCAGAAAAAGAGGCTTGTTCTAAAGTCCCTAAATCACATTTTACTCTTGCTCCAGTCTGCTTGTACAGATATAAATCATTTTATTCTGCATGCTTTCTCTCAAAGAGAATTTTCAACTTTCACACCATAATTGCTCTGTTAAAATTATGCTGTACATAATGCATAAAAAAGTCAATGTGGCAGGGCAAAGACGGCCTGAAAAAATCTGAGTATTAACTTGATCAGACAACACACAAAATAAAGCTTACGTTTATAAACCCCAGTTTGGAAATTATGGCCTAAAAAAAATTTGGTTTTATCAAACAATAACGCATTCTCCCAAAAGCTTTCAGAGGATTTACGCAGGGCCTGGGTGTTTCTATGGAGGAAAAGGCTTCTGTCTTCAACCATACTTTTTTTGTCCAGATATACAAAGGAGACAGGACAAAGTTGTCACATGTTGAACACAAAGAGATCTTAGGTTGTGTTTAACATGTGTTTTGACTTTGCTCTCCACATTTTGAAGAAATGTTCAGTTTTTGTTACATCGCTGTTGTCCAGTATTTTCAAGGTCAAGGACTGTCAGTGAGTGAGCAATTAAAACTTTAATTATATTGCACCTTTCAATATATAAACTCAAAAAGCATGTCAAAAAGCAATAGAGTGATGAAACAACCCAAGACCCAACAATATGTTGAAAAACAAGGCAAATTAATCAACAGCAGATTAAGAAGATAGATTTTAAACTTGCTTTTACATGGCATGTAAAAAATTACTGAATTCTACTGTCTGGTACCTTTGTATAAGGAGATGATTTTAATCCTTTGTAATCTCTATGTAAACTATAGCCTTAGCTAAAACATGCAAATAAGCATATGTTAAGAAAATCCTACTAGAACAGCTAAAGTTTATTTCAGATCAATCATATTTTCTATGATTAATGTTGGGTATGTACCCAACCAGATTAAACGTTGTCACTGGATAAAGAGGCACATTAAACAAAGTATTTATTTAAGGGTGTGTAGACTTATGTTGCCAGGTTGCTGGAGCTCTGTTTTACAGCAGATTTGTGTGTTTTTCAGTTAAATAGTACAGGTTATCTATCACATTGAAGTTGGAAATAGTTTCGATATCATTAATTATGATCTTTATTTTTACTCACAATTTGTGACTGTATGATATCATCATAATACAGAAATAAGAATGTTTATTCAAATATGTGGTGATTTAATTTTGTCAGATTCTTTTTCGAATTGCTAAAATGAGGACAGACTACAGGCAATTGGAAGCGTTTGGATTCAGAAGAATTTACTTTTAGCTTTAAGGAGTTTATCAGCTGCTGATATAATGGGATTCTTCTAATGAAAACAAAATATGCAGATATTAAACAATTGATTGAAATTTCTGTCCTTATCTGACCCACAGATGCACTGGATCTTAACTTCCATCCCTATTTCAAAGTTCAGCCCATTTAACCGTTTTCCATAGCTGACCCACAAACCATTGCAAGTCAGTTGTATCCTCTCCTTTTCCCTGCTATACTGGGCTATGCAACTGAACCACAACCATCTCAGAGAGATGTCAAAGAAAAACTTTAAAAGGAATTCTGCAAATTAGCTTTTATCTTAAAGTTATCTACAGTATGTTCTTCTATCTATCTACATTACACCCCTTCATTCAAGAAATTGATAACATTTTGAGATTTATTTGAAAGCTGGCAAGGTCTGACATATTAAGGTTAAAACTTGGGCTTCCTTTAGAAGTCTTCCATGGAGAGTTTTATTCATTGATACACAGAATTCAAAAATTAAAAAGAGAGCCTAAAGCCCAGATGACAATGCAATCCAGTGTTCAACATATAGTACATACTGCTACTGACTACAGCCATACAAAGGGGTGGAGTAACAGACAACTGTTCAAACAAGCATTTAATAGGACAATTCTGACGTGGATTTTGGGATCAGTCCCTGCTTCTTGCATTGCAACTAGAACCCCAATTAGACATATCTCCTAAATACTCAGAATTCTTGTTGCAGCTACGAACAGAGAAAGACAAAAGGGCAGCAAAGTTTGATGCAGCGGCAACTGGGGGGCACAATGACCAAATCCTGATGCTGCAATATGCCATCCAATGTCTGCACAGGAAAGTGGACAAAGTGAATGCACACCTGACCAAACTATTTAACTACAAGCAATACTCCAAGTGAACACTGTGGTTTTGACAATGGGCTTGAAAATTAACCCAGAGCCACAAATGAAGCCGAGAATGTGAATGAGCAAAATTAACTAAGGGAGATAGGCACAAACAAAGAAGCGGGACTGAGGAGATCTACAAAAGAAAGGGTGGCTTTAAGGAAGCTTACTTTCCCTACATTAGGGAGCCCATTGGTGACTGTAATGCAATCTATCTTGCAGTGGTTAGACAAAGCCTGATCTGAGAGTTTTTCATTCGACCCAGTAGCAATTAATAGTATTACCCTTTAAAATCGTGTTAAGTACAACATGCAAGGATGCATGCAGATTTAGAGAGGGAGGATGTAACCCTGCTGAGTTCAACATATTGTTTATGTAAATATGTAGATCTCTTCTGCCATCACCTGCTGGGTTAGCAGCATCAGAGCCAGGGACTTAGAAAGCTCAACAAGCTGATAAAGAAGGCTGGCTCTGATCTGGGGTCTCCTCTGGAACCTCTGGAGATGATTGTGCAAAGAATGATTCCTTATAAAATGAAGAACATTATGGAGAACCCTGAACATCCTCTTCATGAGACTGTTTAACAACAACAGAGTGTCTTCAGTCAGAGGCTTCTTTAGATCTGCTGTAAGACAGACCACTACAGCAGATCCTTCCTGCCCACAGTCATCAACATCTAAAGCTCTATAGCTCTTTGAAGAAATCTGTATAAAATGAGCTACAGCAATATTTAATTTCCCTTTGGGATGGATAAAGTATTTTTTGATTGGATTTTAATTGAATTGAATATGAAGAGTGAATGGAAGAAAATGAGAAAAGAGTAGATTTTGAGTTTTTTTATGCTGAAGCTGACTGCGAGAGGTGCTGTAGATGAGAACTTAAGTTTTCTCTGAATTTTTCGGTGAGTGTGTTGATTCGTGTTGAAGGTGACTATATATTGCTGTGCTAATGCTAATCTCAGCTAAATCCATATTAAAATGTAGAAGTTTAATGTCATATAAATTAAATTTTTCCCTTATGCTATGCAATTTCCTGCTTAAAACCAATCGGACGAAAATACACAAACTATATTCAAACTGTTGAACTTTATCATTGAAATATAGTTATGCAAAGGGAGACACTCTCATGTGCTATGTCAATGCTATATGTAAAAAATGTAATGTGTAAAGGCCAATGCAACATGGAAAGGCTAGAATTGTGCATGGTTTATGTCATGTCTGGTCATTGTATTTAGCCTTTTGACTAATATTCCCCCTGCCTATGCAGGTTGGTTTTAAGTTTACCTTGGATTTAGATGGACTGTTTGGATGCCGAGCTACCCCTGGATTGGTGACCCAGGAACAAGTTGAATACCAGGACCTCACTCCATGGTGGACCAGAACCTCATCATAATCAGCTAAGCCAAGTGAATAATAAAGTACCCAGGTAGTTGTCAAAAGCATTTTTTTTAGAGCTCTGAAACCTTTGATATTTTATTGTGGGGATTTTTTGTAGCCCTTCTTAGGTGTTTTTTCTCTTTGACTGGACATTAAAATTGCAATTAAAGGCACTCAAAGAACACTAAGGTAAGGAAATCGACTACAAAGACTGACTGCAAGGACTACTGATGGGTGAACAAATAGTTAAAAAGGGAGCATTATAAAATATTATATATACATATATATATATATATATATATAGCTGTTAAATAAATCTTGGCTTTGGTTATTTTTTTTCATAACAAAGTTTCTGAAATTATTTTATCTTTAGTCCTCCTTTTGAACCCAGAACTGTTTGTGTGTATATTAACCCACAATTGTTCAGCAAAAATTTTATTATACTTTATGCACATTACAACAATATTCTGAAGTTTTACCAAAACATGCTTATTAAAACATGCTTATTGTCATAAACTGTCCACAATAATTTAAGTAATATACAGTAAAAGAATGAAATTGGAGTTTTCTAAACCTCATAAGAGCAGACACAGCAGGACAACACAGCCCACATACTGTATGGTACAGAGAGAAAGAAACCGAGTTTTTAATATGTGGCAGAGGCGTTAGGTGCAAAAATCTGAATCAAAGCCATCGTGGTTTGTAGAGGAATTCATTGGGAAGGTGCCACCTTCCACACTGCAGTCTGCACCCACGTACACCAATTAATTTAAAGTAGTTACAATTGCATGTTATGTGTGTGTGCTTTTTAGGCTGGTTTTGTATGTAGAATTTACAGCTTTTTACTGTTTTGGTCTGATTGCAAATACAAAGTTTCTGTTTCCATGACAACCGGCTGAATCCGAGTGAAATCCATCTAAAGAGGAAGACTGTGAGTTGCTGTTCTATCGACCACTGTCATGTACAGTCATGTACATGTATAATGAGGCTTATTTGTCTGATTAAAACCACCGTTTGAAAACAACAACCCTTAGATAGGTATTAAACTTATACTTTTCATTAAGCCCACAATTCTGTATTAAAAGTTTTTTTATTTGTCTGAAGTAAAATTCTAATCCTAAATATTGTGAATTTCTTAGCTGTATGTGAAAAATCATAATCATCATAATTTACATAAATAAAGGCTTGAAAACTTCAGTCTGGGTAATTAATCTAATTTCACTGAACTGAGTTACTGGAATAAATGTTTTTGATAATATTCCAATTTCCTGAAGGGATGTGCATCTAGTCTTAAGGAAAAGAAAGACTGATACGTCCTTTTTGGGTCCAACTTAACGTTAACAGTAAAAAAAATAATAATAAAACACTGGATTAGTCAATTTAAAATAAGACTTTGCTCCTTAATTTGCAAAAATTACGAGGATCCATTCCGCTACAACTGAACCCGGATGTTAGCATACACTGTCTAATAAAGAAACAAACTTTCATGAAATCAGACTGACCTTTAGCTGTTTTTACTTGAACTTCCATGCTAATTAAATGTGCTCAAGTTAAATTTGGTTTTTCGGTCTAAACTTATGTTACTGAAATAAATAAATAAATTATATTGAGGCCTTATACACATCTTTACCTGGGGTGCCAATATTAGTGGATGTATATATATTACAATGACGAGGCTTCCATAGTAAGTGAATCTGGGTAAAATAAATTCAATTCAATTCAATTCAATTCAGTTTTATTTATATAGCGCCAATTCACAACACATGTCGTCTTAAGGCACTTCACAAAAGTCAGGTACATACATTCCAATTAATCCTAACCATTGAACAGTGCAGTCAGAGTTAGTTATTTATTCAAATTGGATAAAAAGTTTTTCTATCTAAGGAAAGGAAACCCAGCAGATTGCATCCAGTCAGTGACTTGCAGCATTCTCTCCTCCCGGATGAGCATGTAGAAACAGTGGACAGTCACTGGCGTTGACTTTGCAGCAATCCCTCATACTGAGCATGCATGTAGCGACAGTGGAGAGGAAAAACTCCCTTTTAACAGGAAGAAACCTCCAGCAGAACCAGGCTCAGTGTGAGCGGCCATCTGCCACGACCGACTGGGGGTTAGAGAGAACAGAGCAGACACACATAGAGAACAAAGAAGCACTGATCCAGGAGTACTTTCTATGGGAAGGAAAAGTAAATGTTAATGGATGTAGCTCCTTCAATCGTTTCATCTAGAAAGAACATATCAACTCTGAGCCAATTTTCAAGGTTAGCGTCTGAAGAGAGCACATAGAATTAGTTACGGTAAAAGCTCAGTCAATCGTCATGTCTAGGAGAGAGAAAGGGTTAAACACTGAAAGACGGGGCCATGTGGATCATCGGTAGAGGGTGAGCATTAAGTTGTTGCCAGCAGAAGCTTGGAGGATTCCCCTCTCCAGAAGGTGTTACAGGTAGACACAGAGTCAGGCCAGGTGTAGCTTCTAGGAAGAGAAAAGAGAGAGAACAAAGCTAAAATAACAGCAAATAATGCAAAATGACCTGTTTGCAGTCCAAACCTGGCAAATATTAAAATATCTGCAGCATAATGAACCAAGAAACACTTTAGAGAAGGTCCCTGGTGATTGAAGAGTTAATGTTTCTTGACAAGCCAGAAAAAATATTTTTTATTCAAAGTTGATCAAATTAGTGGCCTCAGATACTCAATTAGAATGGTAAAAGAAAAAAGTTTTTTGACATTAGCATTGACTCAATATTTGGTAGAATCATTTAACAAGAAAAATAATGTGAGAGGGTAAAGATATAATGTTACTGCCTCCTTGAGATGTTTTATTTACAGGAATCTTGTAATAAAGTCAGGGTTAAATTCTATTCTATTGGTTTAGCACAATTTTAAGGACTTAAGGATAATCAAGCCATATAATGTTTCGTACATCAGCATGCTGCTTTAAACTTTTGTTACCCTTTCACAATAAATAAGTTTCACTCTTCTTTCTGTACAAATCTTTGTCTGCCTACGACCTGTAATTCTTTATAGAGAAGAGCCCAGTCTCTGTGGACCACCACAACTGAACACAACATCCACACATTACAGATATTACAGTCCCTTTATATTATTTCAAGCCTGCAACTTGGATAAGTACAAGGAACAGGGGTTACATATGAAATCCCCCCCCCCATATCACTGGCTTCTCCAACACACACACACACACACACACGCACATGCATGCATGCATCACAGACCTGTTTGTGACATTGTCTCTTCAAAATCACCGAAACATGAATTTTAAGAAAGCACCGTCTTTGCCAAGATAAAATAACTGTCTCAAATATGATGCCAAATTATTCATAATATTGACATGACTGAGCTGCCTAAAGCCAAACTATGGCATGAGATCATCATGCTAGATTTCAGAGAGTATTGATCAAACTGTCAAATCTTCTGCATGTCAGAGATTGTCTGAGTGAAAAATATCCCTGAACCAAAAGAGAGACTTTTATTTGCACCAGTATAAAACTAAGAAATCCATCAGGGGGATATATGTATTTATTACTGAGCTGACTCTGTGAGTTGGGTAGCCTTTCGAAACATATAGATAAGTATAGGTGGATAAAAAGAAAGCCAGGAAGATAGAAAATAAGAATTAGAATAAGAATTACAGCCCCTCAGTGACAGGCTGACATTGTTCGTGTTTTGACAGAAGTGAAAAAATCCCATTTAATTTAAAGATTCTTGACACCCATCTAACAATCAGAGTATTATAAGGAGGCTTTTGTGTACCCACCAGAGTAAATACTTCATCAGCAGCATGCACATTTTATGTGGATACAGAGAAAAGGCTCTTACCAGGCCAGAGAATCTAAGAAATGAGAGTGCAGCACATTGCAAAAATGTCAAGATATGATGCTGGCTGACAACAGCTTTAAATCTTTCAATTCTCACCTGAAGGATGACACAGATCAACACTGCATTATTCTTGTCTGTCTTGCTCTGATGGCCTGTTGGGTATAATGTTGCATCACGCAAGCATACATGAATGGAGTGATACAAAATCTTGCAGAAAAAAAATCATATCTTCCAAACTACTTCACATTTTTAACATTACTAAACTTTGATGTATTTTATTGGGATTTTATGTAATTTAACAACACAAAGTTGTGCATAGTTGGTGAGTGGAATGATGACATGAAAGGCTCTTTCCAAATGTTTTTACAAATAAAAATATGAAATGTGTGGCATGTATTTGGATTCAGCCCCTTTTAATCTAATACCTCTAAATGAAATCTGCCGCAAGAAACTTTTTTCAGATATCCCTCAGTATTAAATATAATTAACAAGTATTCAAAAAGTAATCAGTAAGTGTTTTGGACTATTCAATATAAGTATTATTTTGTTATACGACAGTTGAATAGTTGAGTAGTTCAGTCCCCCTATAATGATCATAACAATTCCTACATCTCAGAGAAAGCAGCTGTACTGCTGCTGTTTGTAAACTGAGGTTTCATTCAAAGTAAGCTAAGAAACAGCGACACTCTGTGGTTGTATGATGGAAGTGAATATTTTATCCTGTTGAGAAAATGCTGGTTTATAACTCAACCGATTATGATTATTATTAATTGTTCTTGTCACACTTTAAGATGTTAAAGAAACAATGTTCCAACTTTATAGTACTTACAAGACAACAATGTATAACACATTTTTGTCAAGTTTATTTTTTTCTTTCTGATTGGGTAAATAAAATTAAAACATATCTCCGAGTTGCATTAAAGAGACAACAAATCTACAGCTGAAACTGCTTTTAACACCTGGGTCCTTTTTTGCTGTAGCCTTCGTCTTTAACAAGTTGCTTATTCATTGGATGTAGAATAATTTACTTTGACATTGTCCACCAACTATAGCACAAAGACTATAATCATTCTTTTTAAATATATGAGCACATTCTCTCATGCTACTTGAAATACCAGAAGCAGTATTTTAAGTTTCTAATGAAACCGATATCCCGCAAATAGACAGTTGCTTTGTTCTCCTTATATAAGATCAATTTCCTATTTATTTTTGCACTTATATAGACAGGATTTCTGTATGCCACTGGAGGAATTTTATTAGTAAGGATTCAATGATTTTTCAAATGTGTGTCACATTTGTACAATTATAGATTTTAGCCAGTTATTAAAATACTGGAATGTGGGGTTTTGTGTTCTTTAAAGCCATTTCCAGTTATATTTCCACATTCTGCTCTCATAGTGGCCCAATTTACCGGGAAAATTACAATAAATTGGTTTCAGTAGTTTTATTTTTTCAAAAAAGTCTTGAAGCTGCACTCATCAACGGTGTTTTTGATAGCAAAATAATGTATTTTTCAGCACACAAAGACCAAATTTGTTTAAGTGAGGATTTATTTTTTCAAACATTAACCAGGTTCGAATAATTTTGTATAAACAGCTTATAAAAGTTTTTTAAAACAAACCTAAATCAAACATTTAGTTTTTCTGTTAAATGGCAATAGTCTAAGTACACATTAACTTTTTCAAATTGAAGTTAGAAATAGAAATTACAAATGTGTCATTAGAATGAATAGTAAAGTTAAATTAAAAAACAAAACAAAACTAGTTTCAGCAAGACTACATACGTTTCACTTAAAACGTTTAACTAAGTTAAGAACCAACCAACATATGGGCACATTATTTTATCAGAACTGTGAACAAAGGACTGGTTAAAAATTACTAATAATTGGTCACTTCTGATTCTAATTACAAGAAAACATGGAGTCTGTTGAACTGCTTTGTTTTTATCACACTACATCCTATAACAGCATTGGACTTTAATAAATATTCATCTTCAGTGATTGGTTGATAAAACACACAGCTCTGCTGCTACAGATCAGAGATGACTGTTTGAGGAATAGGTCACGAGCAGGCAGCCAATCACAGAGGATCAAGTGCCTAGCAAGACCAGCAAATCACCAACCTCCATCTACATTGCTACACAGTATATAAAAAGGTAAGAACTTACAGCTTTCACACTGCTAGACATTATCTCCTAATTGTGTCACTCTATAATCTTTGTAGATGATCAGTATTTCATAATAATAATAAAAATACCTTAAAAGTAATGTAAAAAAGCATTACTTTTGCTCTTTTATACACTTACTAGCCTCTTTACTAAGTACACCTTACTAGTACCAAGCTGGATTTTCTTTTGCCTTCAGAACCAATGTAATTCTTCATGCCAAGATTCAACAAGATGTTAGAAATATTACTCAGAGATGTTGGTCTGTATTGACCAGATTTTGGTCTATTTTAACATAATAGCATCATGCACCGGCTGCAGATTTATTAGCTGCACATCCATGATGTCAATCTTGTTTCACTGCCATCCCAAATGTGCTCCTGTTAGAGAGATTTGGTGATTGTGGAGTTTACTGAAGTACAGTAAACTAATTGTCATGTTGAAGAAATCCTGCCAGAGTCTGAGCTTTGTGACACTGTGCACTATCCTGCTGGAAGTAGCCATAAGAAGATGAATACACTGTAATCATACAGGGATGGACATTGTCAGTAACACGACTAAGTCAGACTGTTAAACGGTGATCCATTGTTACTAAGGGGCCTAAAGTGTGCCAATGCAGAATGGATGCAAACTTTACACCAGGTTCTGATCCTACAAACTGAATTTCACAGCTGAAATCCTGACTCACCATACAAAGCACCATTTTCCTATTCTGTTTTTGTCCAATGTTTCATTTTGCTAGCTGAGATGAGTGGTACCCTGTGTAGTCTTCTGCTGCCTCTCATTGGATGTTTTCTCTTCTTCTCACCATTGATTCAAGAGATGGTTATGTGAAAAAATCCCATTAGGTCAGCAGTTTCTGAAATACTCAGTCCAAACACTAACAACCATGTAACATTAAAAGTGACTTGCTTGGGTAATTTGATTGGCTAATTTCCTTCTTGTGCTAACAGGTTAGTGTACATTACATTACATTACAATACTTGACAAACAGATGTGTGAATACCTCTCAGAAAAGTAAGAAGATGCATTGCTTTTCTAAATTGAATGTTATTATGTGTGGGGCTGCACAGTGGAACTGTTGTTAGCACTGTTGCCTTGCAGCAAGTAGGTCCTGGAATCATATCTTGGCCCAGGTTCTTTCTGCATGGAGCCCACATGTAAATTGCCCTTATATACAAGTGTGTGCATGCATGGTTGTTTGCCCTGTGACTCTGTGTGTTGACCTGTAATGGACTAGCGAGTTGTCCACGCTGTACCCCAGTCTCTCCCAATGATAGGTGGATGTGAACCATTAGATCTGCTTTCACAAGCTGTCATATGCAATCTTCTGACTGTCCTTTCCTGGTTTTACATTTAGAGAAAATTCATCGTTTATGTCTTTTTTAACAAACTGTTCTCAAGATCTTTGCAGAACCGTTTGTTTCCAAAATGTTGTTTGCACAGTGCAAAATATATATACGCCACAGTTATAAGCCATAAAATACAGTAAGCAGACGTTTCCGCAAATACAGACAGAGAGTCTTGTATCAGAACTAAGAACTCAGGTTGGTTCATACTTATCTCACCTGCATCATCATGATATTCAGCAACATTTAAAATCATATGATTAACACACTTTAAAACCCCCTGAATACATGTGAAAACTAGCTGAACATCAATGAAACCTTAAAAAGTTATATATATAGATATAGTATGAAGAATTAGCGAAAATATTTTTGCAAAAAAAGAATTTAAAAATGAGTTGGTTTAAAGTTTGAGAATCAGTCTTAGTTTATTTTATGTCAGTTAAAGTAAGTCGGTTGGACGAATCCACTTGACATAAAAGGATGAAGGAGCCCTCCAGTGGATGAAAGCGGAACACCACCAGCTGGGTGGAAAATCACACTCCCAGAGCTGAAGTTGGAGAAAGTTTGGTGGAAGGCGCCGGAACCTGAGTTGCAGGATGGTGGGTTTGGACTGACGCTGACCAGGGAGCCGGAGCCGCTCTGCAAGGTACTGTCCGCCCCGGGGTTTTGTTTTTTCCACTTGGTCCTCCTGTTCTGGAACCAGATCTTCACCTGCGTTTCGGTCAGACTCAGGGACAGAGCCAGGTTCAGTCTCTCGCACACGGACAGGTACCGAGTAGCGCGGAACTTGTTTTCTAGAGCCACCAGTTGTTCGTACGTGAATGCTGTTCTGGCGCGACGCGGTTTGGCACATGCCGGGTCTGCACGCCGCCGCTTGTGCGGTGGGTCCTGCGGGGTTGCCACGGTGCTCCTGCCTGAGTTCTCATGATCGCTGGAAGAACACGATAAAATGGGATCAGGAAGGACCGCAGGATGCATGGAGTCTTCATCTCCTGTCTCCTCTCCTGGAAAAAGAGAAATAGGTTTAGCGCAGTGGCGCAGCCAAGGGAGGGTCGGGGGGCCAAAGGCCACCTCACTGCAGCCCCAGACAGAGGCATATGTTTTGTTTTTTTGGGATGGATGTAGAAGCTTACTTCTTTCAGAGAATTGCAAGAAATATTAATTTTTTTATTCATCCATAGGTAGTTTTTCTTTTGTCTTTCATAGTGTGTCTCTTTTAAATATTTAGCAAAATTAGTTAGTAGGTCTTATTTAAATTGCACCTTTCACAGATAAAAAAAAACATAAAATGCTTCACAAAGGCAGAGCAGGCACCTTAAACTTCAAAGTGAGGCATTAAATAGAAAACCCTATAACCTCTATTTAGAGAGGAACTCCTGCAAATCCTGCAAATAAAGGTCATTTGAATAATTAACAGCTTTCTGTTACATTATAACATTTATGGTAAAAAAAATAAAAATACCAACTCAAATTGTGGTGTATTTGCAAAAATCTGACATTTGGCAGGTGTGTCTAGTTTTCACTTGATGAATCTTAATTATTTCCAAATAAGTTGCTAATTCTGCAAGATTTAGTCAATCAATTTTTACCAGTTCTCTGCCTTGGCTGGGTTTTTGAATCAATGCGAATTAAGAAAACATTTCTAGTACACTTTTACTTGGTTGTAATTTTTCTTTGTAAGGAGTTGGAGTACAGGTCTGATAAAAAAAAAATAATTAGCTGAGAGAGAAGATTACATTTTGGTATTTTTTTAAATGCCTCTAAATCAGAGTTTCTGCTCTGAGAATTGCTGCTCTTAAACTGAGAGAAAATGGGTTTACTGAGCGTCTTATAAATCTAATCCCTTTTTAGATGTTATGCACTCATCAAAATGTTTATCACGCTCCTGAACCTCCATGTTCCTCATTCTTTCATCTACAAAAGGATGTAGTTATTCACTAATTATTCATTTGTGTTTATTTCGTTCTGTCTTATTTGTTTCTTGTTCAGTTTATGTTAAGATGACACTAACTGTAAAATGCAAAGGAAATTCAAAGAATTATTTTTTAAATAAGCATAGACCACTCAAATGACATTTTTTAAACTGATAACTTTTGATTTTTTAATCAAAGCGTATTTTTAAATCCTATTTAAATGTACAGGTCACTAAGTCAGTGGTGCTGAAGGACAGCTACTGACAAGTCAGAAATGTGTCAAACTCCCTTGCTCTAAACAACATTTTCATTATGCAGAGATATTTCCATTAGTTTTTCATGATTAATTTAACTATAGAAACAGAGACGATATTTTTTTTATCTGAGAAATATTTGATTTGGGGTTAGTGGTTGTTGGAGCGGAAAGCAGCATTCAGAGAAGGAAGACTTGGTTACTAATCCTTAAATAATTTATAAAGCGCTTCAAATGTCATGTTGCGGAAAGAAATCCCGTCTAAATCCAGCTTCGCCCCCCCCAGCCGTGACGTGCTAATGGAGTTTCATATTTGCTGCGGGGATCGATAAATGTCATCTATTTAAGAGGAAGTTTTAATCGAACGATATTTAGGATCAGACATGGATGGGGTGTGAGGTTTGTACCTGCAAGGTGCTGAAGGGAGATATGCAGGAAGCAGTAATGGGATATCGATCAAAGCGCGCAGAGGCATCCTCAATGGGACGATTTAAACAATTATCTGGCCTGCCTGTCCCGGTGCCAATCACAGGCGGGGGCTCTGGGAGCAAGCCTTTGTGGCTTCCCCCAAAGGAAACGCAGCTTTGGAAATTAAGGGAAGGTCATCCAGAGAGGACTGCAAATCTTATAGCAAATCACTTTCCTGCGTTTAGGTTCAACACATTTTATTTTCAAGACCCAAACGATTTGTTGCATTCATTTTATTTTCTTTCTTTTTATATTTCTGTATATGTGTCTTTAATTAACCAGATTTAAAAGCGGACGCCTCCCTGCGTCTGGGTTTTTTGAAATTTTAATATTAAAATAATTATAAGGAAAATGATAAGTAATACATATCATGTAAACATATGAATGGAGAGTCACTGTAAAGTTTTCTATACCTGCATTTGTGTGCTCATCTCTGAAGTCTCTTACCGCTGCGATGTCCCATTCCAAACTTGTTTCCTCTGCATCCGGCGCAGTAAACTTCTCCTTAGCGATGGGAAGTTCGATTGCTCTTTTGCTGTTAAATTTGTTCGGATCCAATATATCAGCTACAGAAAAGGAAATTTTATGGCTAGCCATCATTATCGCTTCGTAGGTATCATCATTACTTGATTGTTTGAGACCTGGAATGGCAAAAGAAGCGGTTGTTGTGCGTAATTACGCGCGTGGAGAGGAGCTTCTCATTTTTCAGCCAGCTCCTAGTCCTTCAACTTCATGTAAGGCGGGTTTCGAAGCCGTTCTCCCTCAGAGTACAGACTTCACGCCCCTCTTCTGCTGTCAGTTTGGCTCGAAGCTTGAATGAAACGACCGGTGCGCAGTCTTTAAAGCGTCTGAGCCCACTTCTCTCCCCCACCCCCAATTTTCTCAGCCAGACACGTGACATAAACACTATTAGTGTTTCACACGAGGACCTAATGGTCTCAAAGCGTCCAATGATAATCACCCATATCATTAAACTCAATAATTGACGAGCTGTATGTAAATTGAACGCAGATGGCACTTGAGTCTTGGAAATCGTCCTGTCTTTGCAGCTTGGACTCTGTTTAAAGTGTTACAGTCTGGAAAGATTTGTTTGACTTGACTGAGACATAAAAATATAAAAATTAATTTAAAAAAAACCCAATTCGAAGAAAACCCGTTTGTTTTTTATGGAAACAGTAGTGTCAGTGGTTAATATGATTTTTGCTTTGTAAATGAATTTGTATCTTGAATTAATTTATATACAACAGGCCCGACTTTAAAAGGAAGTCATTCTCATTGTGTATTTATATTTTACTGTATATGCTATAATATAGTATTGCATGCAAAGTGAAAGCTTTTAATTATATTGAACATGGGCATTATTAATTATATTATTATGTCTTTATTTAACCAGGAAGGCCCACTGAGATAAGAAATTTCTTTACAAACGAAAGCTGGCCAACCAGCCACACTAATAAAAGCAATTTCAAGACAGCCAGTATAATACAACATACTCACAGCATTTGTATATTACTCTTAAAATCCTTATTGGATGTGAGAGGGTTTTTCTGTTGAATTAACTTTTGTAGATTATCCCAGGACCATGGTGCATGGTAGAAAAACACTGCTTTGCAAAGACTAATCATACAGCCATATAGTACCTTGAAAATGTTTTCATATCTCTTGAACCTTTTTACATTTTGTCATGCTTTAACCCCAAACCTCCATAATGGGGAATGAACGTGCACAATTTTGCAGTGGAAGGACAATTATTGTTTTCAAAAAAGTAAGAAATAAAAATCTGAAAAATGTGAAATGCATTTGTCTTCAAGTTTTCAGGTAATATGAGACTGAAATATAAATGTTTTTCCCTTTGTTCAAAATGCTGCGTGATGAGAAACTAATACACCACCCTGAACACATCATCTTTACAGTAAAACATTGTAGTGTCAGCTGGACAGAGTTGATGGGAAGTTGGATTGACCTTATGGCAGAATAACATGTTTAAAACTGCATCAGTCCTCAAACTGAGGTAGAGCTTCAAGTAATTTGTAGCACTTCCAATGTCTACAATCAAGAACAATACACAAATATCGTCATTCAGACCTATACATACTTCATTTAATTCACATGGCTCATGTGAAGTTTTTTTCCTTTACTTATTTTTGTAAATCTATTTTGTGTATTTGCTACTTTTAAGTCTTTGCTTGAATATGATGTAAACTCAATTAAATTCATTCAGTCATTTTCTACCGCTTATTCCATAGTGGGTCGCGGGGGAGCTGGTGCCTATCTCCAGCAGTCTATGGGCGAGAGGCGGGGTACACCCTGGACAGGTCGCCAGGCCATCGAAGGGCAACACACAAACAACCATGCACACAGTCATTCATACACCTAAGGGCAATTTAGAGTGACAAATTAACCTAACAGGCATGTCTTTGGACTGTGGGAGGAAGCCGGAGTACCCGGTGAGAACCCACGCATGCACGGGGAGAACATGCAAACTCCATGCAGAAAGACCCCCGGCCAGGAATCGAACCCCGGACCTTCTTGGTGCAAGGTAACAGTGCTACCAACTGTGTCAACACTGTGCAGCCCAATTCAATTCAATTCAATTCAATTCAAAACAATCAGAATCAGAATCAGAATCAAATCAGAATCAGCTTTATTGCCAAGTTTGTACATACAAACAAGGAATTTGACTCCGGTACACTTTGCTCTTTGGTTTTTGTTTTTGCACTACAGATATACATATCTACAATGTACAAATATACACATATATATTAATAAATAAAAAAGGTGCATTTGCAACATCTGTATGCTGTTGTTTTGTACTATTGAATGTTCAACAGAGAAACAGCCTGGGGGAAGAAACTGTCTCTGTGGCGGCTGGTTTTAGTGAACAGCGCTCTGTAGTGTTGGCCTGAAGGCAGAACTCTAAACACTTTGTGTGCAGGGTGTGTGGGGTCTGCAGAGATTTTAGCAGCTCTTTTCCTGACCCTTGACCTGTATAAGTCCTGGATGGAGGGAAGGTCAGCCCTGATGATTCTCTCTGCAGTCCTGATTATTCGTTGCAGTCTGGACCTGTCCTGTTTTGTGGATGAACCAAACCACACTGAGATGGATGAAGACAGGACAGACTGAATAATGGCAGTGTAGAAGATGACCAGCAGCTCCTGTGGAAGGTTGTACTTCTTGAGCTGCCTCAGGAAGTACAGTCTCTGCTGGGCCTTCTTTTGAACAGTGTCTATGTGTGAAGACCATCTCAGGTCCTCAGAGATGGTGGTTCCTAGGAACCTGAAGTGATCCACAGCCGACACGGTGTTGTTGAGGATGGTGAGGGGGGTTTTATGGAGGTGGTGTTTTTCCGAAAGTCCACCACCATCCCACAGTCTTGAGTGGGTTTAGTTCCAGGCAGTTCTGACTACACCAGTGTATCAGGCGATCCACCTCCTGTCTGTATGCAGACTCATCACCGTCCTGGATCAGTCCAATGACAGTGGTGTCATCTGCAAACTTCAGAAGTTTCACGGACGAGTCTGCTGAGGTGCAGTCATTTGTGTACAGGGAGAAGAGGAGTGGGGATAGAACACACCCCTGGGGGGCACCAGTACTTATTGATCTGGTTTGGGAGAAGATGCTCCCCAGTCTCACCTGCTGCTGTTGGTCCGTCAGGAAGCTGTTGATCCACTGACAGGTGGAGGCTGGGACGTTGAGCTGGGTGAGCTTCTGGTGGAGGATGTCTGGTATGATAGTGTTGAAGGCCGAGCTGAAGTCTACAAACAGGATCCTGGCGTAGGTCCCTGGGCGGTCGAGGTGTTGCAGGATGAAGTGTAGACCTAAGTTAACAGCATCATCTGCCGACCTGTTTACTCGGTAAGCAAACTGCAGGGCGTCCAGTAGAGGGCCTGTGATGTCTTTCAGGTGCTTCAACACCAGCCGCTCAAAGGATTTCATGACCACAGACGTCAGGGCTACAGGCCTGTAGTCATTTAATCCTAGGATGGTGGCTTTATTGGGCACGGGGATGATGGTGGATCGTTTGAAGCAGGAGGGGACCTCACACTAACAGGAGGGGACCTCACACTGCAGGAGGGGACCTCACACTAAAATAACACACTCACTAAATAACACACACTAAAATAACAAAAATATTTTATTAATCCCAAAGAGAAATTAGATGTTGTTGTAGCTAATAGAAGACACATTTTTCTTCAAAGAACCATTGTAGATGTTAATGGCTGTGGGCAGAAAGGATCTCCTGTAGCGATCTGTCTTACAGCAGATCTGATCAAGCCTCTGGCTGAAGACACTCTGTTGTTGCACAACAGTCTCATAAGGAGGATGCTCCGAAGAATCAAAGAATCCATATTTGCACAATCATCTCTATAGGTTCTAGTGGAGTCTCCAGAACAGAGCCAGCCTTGCTTAGTAGCTTGTTGAGCTTTTTTAAGTCCCTGGCTCTGATGCTGCTACCCCAGCAGATGATGGCAGAAGAGATCACACTCTCCACAACAGACTTATAGAAGATGTGCAGCATCTTGCTGCAAACAGGTCCTAAGCTTCCTCGAGAAGTACAGTCTGCTCTGTCCCTGCTTGTAGACGGCTTCATGGTTGCATCTTCACTTCAGTCTGTTGTTCAGGTGAACACCGAGGTATTTATACTCCTCCACCACCTCCACTTCTTCTTCCATGATAGAAATAGTGTTTGACCTAAATATGTTACTTATATAAATGCCTCTTCACACAGCTTACATGCACTTGACACAATCTACTATGAACCTTTGAGTTTCATTACAAACCCTAAAGCTCATCACTGTATGTTGTTTTCTAACTTTAAAAATATCTGACTGGTCTTCTATTAGCATATTGTTTTTAAAAATGTATTCTTGGTTTTCCACCTTCATATACATCCTATATCCATTTTAAAAAAGATCAGGAAGTTACCATGTTTGTTTACATAACCCGTGTTTGTTAACTGTGCAAAGAGCTCATGCTAAGTTGGTGAAAAAAACCAGTAAAATATTCTGCTGTTCACTCTTAGAATCAGCTCCAAAATCCACTGAATTGAAAAATAACCTTTGAATAACCTAAATGCTCAAATATCTGGGTGGAAATGTTTGCTGATGATTGGATTGGTCACATTTCATCTGATTCTATATGTTTTGTATTTCTTTTGAATGATTGTTTATCTTTTATAATGTGTATTTTTTTTTATTTGTGGGTTGGAGACTTTATATCAAAATTTTTTTCCTTATTAAATGTTGCATAAATACATCCAAAAAAGGAATAAAACAGTGATGACTTTGACTGCCTTATAGTTAATCTCATCAAACATATAAGTCATGGCTTGTGAAAGTTGTTTGGGCTGTTGGTTTTGTGTAAGCTAGATCATCACTACAGTAAACTTGGTTATTTTTACCAGCCATGAAAATGCAATAACTTACACTGAAAATGTAATTGTAATTAAATTGTCTTTTCTTTTATGAGTGACCTACCAAAAAATATATAAAAGCTGTGTCTTAAACTCTGTGGGCTAGATTTTAAAAGCAAAATCTTTTATTCAGTGTTGTAAAACAAAGTACTGGTTAGGGTCTTGGGTCAATAAGCAGGGCATTTACACATCCAGCATCACAAACGCACACTATGAAGAGCTCGGGCCAGACTAGAGGAACTGCAATTACTGAGTCATCTCTTTGTTTCTACAGAGCCTTCACAACTAGAAACAAATGCAGATGATTGATTTTTTAACCAACCTAATTGATTTAAATTCACAATCAATGAACACTAAAGTTTTTCTGATTAGAGTTCAATACAAAGAGACACAGTGCTGTTTAAAACTGGATAACCGGAAATGGGTAAATGGTGACACCAGTGCAGAATCAATATCCTAAAGCAGGTGTCCAGTACAGATAAAACCTGATGCCTAAAGACAGACATTTTGAAGACTTGGAAGGTAACTCACAGCAGCACAGATAGAATAATTTGAAGCTTTAGTATGTCCTTCTGACGATTTTCAGTTAATTATTACTGTGTAAAGTTTTACTGTTCAGACTCTACAAAAAATCTGCTGGACAATTTTGCCAACATGTTAAAGTCTAAAATGCCTGGCAAAAGATTTCACACTATTTGATTTGTTCACATTTTCTCACATTACAACCTTTTCACAGCGTTTTATTTGGTAGACCAACACATAGTGGTGCATAATTATAAGGTTCTAAGGAAAGGATGCAAGTTTTTCACAACTAGAAATCTGGCATGAATTTATGAGTCAGTATTATGTAGACACCTCCTTTTGCTGCAATTGTCGATCCAGGGCTGGTATGTCTCTAGCAATTTTGCACATGTAGAGAATTAAAATATTGTCCGTTCTTCTTTGCAAAATAGATCAAGCTCTGTCAGCTTGGATGGAAAACATCTGTAAACAGGAATTTCTTAGTATTGGCATAAAATTTCAAATGTATATGCCAAACAGGTTTTATTCCAGGTTTGCCCTAGACACAGCTCTAGCATCTTTTTTTTTACCATGTCCTTTCCAGCAGAGTATCACTCAGATTTGTTGTCTTAGTGCCAAGAAGAATATATATATATATTATATATATATATATATATATATATATATAATATATATAAACTTTATTAGAAAACTGCTTTGGGATTATTTCAATTGCGGAGACACGGAGACGGAAACGAAAAGGAAAAAAAAGAGGGCTCTAGCAATTTTCTATCAACTCTGCTATCGTGGCATGATTCTGCTACTACTATGTTTTACCGTGGGGGTGATGTGATCAGGGTTATGTACAATGTTAGTTTTCTACATAGTGTTTTGCCTGTAGGCAAAAACAATCAATTTTGGTCATATCTGTGCTCCTACATTGCATTTAGCAAGTTTTCAACATGACTTATTTTTGCTTTATTTCTGCAATGGCATTTCCCCCCTTTTTTAAAGCCAAATTTGTGGAATGCACAGCTGTTAATCGTCATGTCAAAAGTTCCCTCTTGAGCTGTGAATCTCTGCAGGTCCTCTAGAGCACCCATGGGCCTCTTGACATTTTCTCTGATTGATGCTCTCCTGGCCCAGGCTGTCATTTTGGTGGACAGCCATGTCTTAGTAGGTTTCCAGTAATCCCATACTCTTTCTGATTCTTGATAAGGGCTTGAACGGTGCTTTATGAGATGCTCAAAGAATTGGATATTGTTTTATACTCATCCCTGCTTTACACCTCTCTACAATGTTTCCCTCACCTGTCTGCTGTGTTCATTGGTCTTTGTGATGCTGTTTTTCACTAATGATCACTTACATATCCCTGAGGCCATCCCAAAACAGTTGTGTAGAGCTACATACAAGTAAACTATGTTTACTGATTAGGTGACTCTATTGAATTTTATTTAGCAGCCTCCAAATCAAAGGTAGGTGAAAAATATGCACAACTCAAGATTAAGAATCAGATCCAAAAGTATGCCGAATGCCAAATGTATCTGCAGTTTTCTACAGAGGTTGAAAGCTGGAGGATCCAGACATGTTTACAGACTATTAAAAACCTCCTTCACAGTTTCCTGTTTTAGTTTGATTACTCTGCTACATGCAGCTTTCATGCTCCCAAGTCACAGCACAGTCTGTAGTTACATAATCAAACATTTGTTAAAACCTTCACTAAAGGGTGTCTGCATGCCAGCATTTGCATGTCCATTACACATGCATGGGCATTATTGTGGACTCTCCATATGAATGGAGACCACTGCACACTGGAGGTTTACAACTTCCTGCGAGAAAGCCCAGTGGCCGGACATCTGTTTGCGTTGACCAGTGGGACAAAAGGATGAGCCCCGAGGACAAAGAGGCCTTCAGGTAGACTTCTGAGAGCAGGAACAGCAGCTGGTGTTGCTCTGGGGTCTGCTCGGGCCACAGGGAGACTTCAGAGAGGAAAGATCACTGTCAAACACAGCAGGAAACCAAAGAGACACACTTCCATTCAACACCCCCCTTTGGGGTCCATAAAGTCGCCACTTCCCAGGGAGGCTGCTTAACATCAGCTAATTTGTCTAATGGCCGGGGCAGGATTATAAATTGCAGTTGTGCTCACAGACTTTTATCTTTATTGTTTTCTTCAAACTCTAACAGAGCCTCCTACACTCTTCTGTAAAATGGGACCTAAATAAAAGAGCAAGACGATTGTGGTCAATCATTAATGAAGGATGTTTCATTCAAAGCAGAGAAATGTCCGCTAGGTTTTTTCTTTTATGTATGGCATTTGATCACAAAGAGATGGACAGAAAATTTATGTTAGACAACAAACATTCTTCCA
The DNA here is from genome assembly GCA_036173005.1 of Crenichthys baileyi. Lineage (NCBI taxonomy): Eukaryota > Metazoa > Chordata > Actinopteri > Cyprinodontiformes > Goodeidae > Crenichthys > Crenichthys baileyi. The sequence continues at coordinate 169,567 of JAHHUM010002027.1, forward strand.
ATAAAGCCTGATGATTTTGGTGACTTTCCCTCTGTGTTCTCACTTCTAATTTTGTCAATGCTTTGGAATATGACCAAACATCTGGACCACTAATGACATTCCCATCAGCATCATCTGCACCTTATGTTTAGTGCTAAATAGGAAATGTTACTATCACATCAGAAGGAAAAGACTTGCCAAGCCCAAACAGTACAGAGCTATGAGGTCTATAGTTATTGCACATGTCCTGAATTTGGCCTTGAGATGTTATGACTGAGATGTCAGTCATAGCAGGAGTCACAGCTTCAAGAATCACCACACAGACTTACCCAGGACATGGGCAAAAACTACATTAAATTCCTTGTGTTAAGCAAATCCTGAACCAGAGATAATGTCAGATGCATCTTTTCCCAGCTAAAGAAAAAAGTGGCAGGCGTGATCAGTGCCAGAATCCAAGCTACTTGAAGTCCAGTGTAAGGTTTCCATAGTAATTGATGATTTTGGGATTCATGTCATCTGCTGGTGTCTGTCTACTGTGCTTTATCAGGGCTAAGGTCAACACAGCCGTATATCAGGACATTTTAGAGAACGTCATGCTTCCTTCTGCTGACACGTATTATGGAGACGTTGATTTCATCTTCCAGCAAGACTTGGTACCTAACCACACTACCTAAAGTACCAATACCTGCTTTATTCACCATAGTGTCAGTGTGCTTGATGGACCCCAAACTCTGTGGGCTTTTATTTTTATTTTTTTATTTTTCTGTGATCTATAGTAATGCTCCTATGTGAGATGTTAAAGTATATTTTGAATTGAAAATGTTTTACATCTAATTTCTTATCATCATCATTCATGATGATAAGAAACCCACCCATTAGTTCTTCTGCTCTATTGTCTCTCATGTATTACTTGATAATACCCCATAAAATCTCTAAGGGGTTTTGGTCAGGTGAGTTTGCAAGCCAGTCAAGCACTGTAATATGTGCCCACTCCTTGCAGGGTGGGCAGGTGCCAATGTCTTGCACTCTTGTAAAGAAGTTGCCCAACACAAGGAATACAACAGGTCCTGGATCCGTCTCTGTGTGGTGGCTTTTGAAGCACTGACTAGCTGCAGTTCACACCTTATGATTCTCCTCAATCTCTTGTTTTGCTTTGAAATGTTCGGCTGCAGTTTTTTCCGTTGCTTCTGCACATTTTCCTTTTTTTCTTACACTCAACTTTCCATTATTATGTCTGAACACAACATCCTCTTTGGGGAAGGTGTCAATGACCGGGTGCTGGATAACTGTCATGTCTGCAGTTTTCCCATGACTGTGTAGGCCGTAACATGGTGGTAACATGATATTTCTGTGAATAAAAATCAATTAAACCAGAATTAGATTACTGAAATAAATTGCATATTCCTTGGTATGCAGATTTATTGAGATCCACTGGTATGCATTATTTTTGAAGATTTTGTAAAATAAATATCTGTTTAGATCTTAAAAGTAAGACAACTCTGTTGAGAACTGTTTTAGTTTCTCTTCAGAGTGCAGTGAAGCTTTAAGCTCTGCAGTATCCCACATCTCTTTACCTTCGCTTTAAAGCAGATGGCTTTGACGGGTGCCATCTGAGATCAATACAGCATCTGACTTTTAAAGTGCAAAACCTGAATATCGCTGCCAGGTCTCTGGTCTTGAGTTGCTGCCAGGCCTCCTTTCTGTCAGATTCTGTTTGTTCGACTTTCTCCGACAACAAGGTCAGCAGCGTTGCCCGGTAATTGTCCTAACGGTCCCCGTACCTGTTGGGTGGAGGCGAGTAATGAGAGTTTTTCATTACTGGGGGGACGGGTGAGTGCGCCTGGCAGATGCTGACAGGCAGCAGATGTGTAAAAGTTGGTGGTGATTTGTAAAGGGGTCAACTGCATCACAGAGTAGATGGAGGGCAATGCAGGGTGGGGGGAAATTGTGCTGAGGGACACTGTCAGTCATGGTGCACCTCCTGTCACAACAAGGTAAAGGTCAGTTCAAACACTGCTGTTGTCAGCTAACATTCTTCTGGTGTGTTCATGTGGGCCTCTTTGTGCTGATGGGTAAAACTACAGGGGTTGGACAATGAAACTGAAACACCTGGTTTTAGACCACAATAATTTATTAGTATGGTGTAGGGCCTCCTTTTGCGGCCAATACAGCGTCAATTCGTCTTGGGAATGACATATACAAGTCCTGCACAGTGGTCAGAGGGATTTTAAGCCAGTCTTCTTGCAGGATAGTGGCCAGGTCACTACGTGATACTGGCAACTGAGACTGGCAAAAATCTTGTTTTGTCACAAACTTTGCTTCTTCACTGTTTTTTGGCAGAGGTTTCTGTTAAAAACTTAAGATCTATGATAAACATTTCATAAGGGTTATGCAAACCTTTATTATTTACAATGAGTTGCTGGGCCAAATCCTGACTAAAGGTGACTCATTCTTGCCTTATTAGAGTTTGAAGGTTGTCACACAGGTTTTCAATGGCATTAAGATCTGGAGAATTTCTTGCCCATGGATGCACATTCCAACATTTTCATCCCTGAGCTACTTAGTTATACATTTTTCCTGTAACACGGTGTTCCGTCATGCTGGACAAGAAATTGTTCATCACCAAATTTCTCCTGGATCGTTGGACAAAATTGCTCTTGAAGGATGCTTTTTGCCAATTCCTTATTATTTGGAGTGTTCTGACACAAACATGTGCACACTTACAGGGGTTGGACAATGAAACTGAAACACCTGGTTTTAGCCCACAATAATTTATTAGTATGGTGTAGGGCCTCCTTTTGCGGCCAATACAGCGTCAATTCGTCTTGGGGAATGACAAAAAAAAAGTCCTGCACAGTGGTCAGAGGGTTTTTTAAGACATTCTTTTTGCAGGATTTGGCCAGGTCACTACGTGATTATGGTGGAGGAAAACGTTTCCTGACTCGCTCCTCCAAAAACCCCAAAGTGGCTCAATAATTTTTAGATCTGGTGACTGTGCAGGCCATGGAGATGTTCAACTTCACTTTCATGTTCATAAACCCAATCTTTCACCAGTCTTGCTGTGTGTATTGGTGCATTGTCATCCTGATAAAACGGCACCCCTTCGGGGATACAATCTTTCAACCACTGGATGCACATGGTCCTAAAAATGGTTCGGTAGTCCTTGGCAGTGACGCGCCCATCTCAAAAAGTATTGGGCCAAGGGGAATGCCATGAATGGCGCCCCAAACCATCACTGATCCCCCCATGCTTCACTCTGGGCAGGCAACAGTCTGGGGGGACGCTTCTTTTGGGGCTTCTCCACACCGTAAAACCCCCCGGTTGGGGAAGGACAATTAAAAGGGGGGACTCATCAGAGAACAATACATGTTTCACATTGTCCCCCCAAGATTTGCGCTCCTTGCACCATTGAAACCGGGCGTTTTGGGTTGGCATGAGTGACCAAAGGTTTGGCTATAGCACCCCGGGCCGTGTAATTTGACCCTGTGGGTCCCAGGACAGTTCTGGTGGAACAGGAGAGTTTGGGGTGCACATTTAATTCTGCCGTGATTTTGGGAGCCGTGGTTTTATGTTTTTTTATACAATCCGGGTTAGCACCCAAACATCCCTTTCAGACAGCTTCCTCTTGCGTCCACAGTTAATCCTGTTGGATGTGGTTCGTCCTTCTTGGTGGTATGCTGACATTACCCTGGATACCATGGCTCTTGATACATCACAAAGACTTGCTGTCTTGGTCACAGATGCGCCAGTAAGACGTGCACCAACGATTTGTCCTCTTTTGAACTCTGGTATGTCACCCATAATGTGTGCATTTCAATATTTTGAGTAAAACTGTGCTCTTACCCTGCTAATTGAACCTTCACACTCTGCTCTTAGTGGTGCAATGTGCAATCAATGAAGACTGGCTACCAGGCTGGTCCAATTTAGCCATGAAACCTCCCACACTAAAATGACAGGTGTTTCAGTTTCATTGTCCAACCCCTGTATGTTGGTCATTGTCCGACCAGTTTCTTAAATGATTGTTGGGACATTTTATTTTATTCACACTTTCATCTATATCAAACATTTATTGATTGCTTCAGTTAAATTTCACTGTGTTTAATACTTTATATTAAACTTTAATATTTTGTGCATTTAATAAATGGTCATTGTTGTGTTGGCAATCAGAAGACCAAAACAACAGAGAAAGTTAAAAGATGTCCAGCCTTCTCTGGCTTTCCTAGTGTCTAAAGAGGGATCATGTTTCATTTAGCTTAGTAAACTATCCATCCATCTATTCATTTTCTTTACCTGCTTCTTCCATACTGGTTCGCAGGGGAGCTGGTGCCTATCTCCAGCAGTCTACAAGCAAGAGGTGGGGTCCACCCTGAACAGGTCACCAGTCCATCACAGGGCAACACAGAGACACACAGGACAAACAACTATGCACACCCTCATTCACAGGGCAATTTAGGGGCAATTTAGAAAGACAAATTAATCTACCAGTCAAGTTTTTAGACTGTGGGAGGAAGCCGGAGAACCTGGAGAGAACCAATTCATGCACGGGGAGAACATGCAAACTCCTTGCAGAAAGATACCCAGCCGGGAGTCGAACCGAGGACCATCTTGAGGCAAGGCAACTCTGCTACCAACTGTGCCACTGTGCAGCTGCACTTAAACCATGAAGGCCTAAAATTTAGAGCAGTGGAAAGAAAAGTGACAAAAATCACTGTGTCCTGGTTAGTTGTGGATTTAGTTTTAAGCATGGAAACACAGCTTTACTTGCCACAGTATTGAACATCAGAAAGAAAGTGTTCTCTCAACTGGTGGGTCGAGACCCAAAAGAACTTCCTGGAACCTTTTTCAGTGGTGTGCAGAGTTTTGCCTGGGCAAAAAAATCAATGGAGTATCATCTCTTGATTTTGGTTTGTCATTAAACCTGTTCTTTGTGTCGGTACACTGTGATTTTCTATTTTACTATCTCAGGTTTAAACTGCACCATCATTCCATTCAACAAATTTGAGAAATTCGAAGATTTGATTGATTTAGGTCTCTGCTTGCCATTCTGGGGTAATGTTGCATCCCAAAGCCTCACCAGTCATCAAACACTGACCTGGAGAGATTGTCAGAGAGAGGGATCTTTGACGATTGGTCTCTCTTTATGTTCCAACCATTAGACAAAGAAAATAAAATTGAGACTTTTTAACCAACTGAACACATGTATTGGTAGTAAAAGCTGGATAACCTTAACACTGCGTGAGATTCTCCTGCTTAAAGGTTCAATTTAGAAGCGTGGAGAACGCCGAAAAGTCTACGGTTCTCCCAGAAATGTGATGTCTTGATAATGACAACTGAGTATATTTAAAATAAATCTGACAAACAAAAAAGTTTCAGCTGCCTGTTTTTTTGGTTAAGTCTGCAAGTAAGAGCCCTGGCATTTGTACAGAGTGTACTGTCACTCACAGGGAGCATTGATTAGCCATTGTTCTGAGAAGGTCACATCATAATTCATTTACGATAATTAGTCCCACAGTGCCACCTGCACTCCTTCTCTTGTTTGTTGCGTTAAATTACGAGCAGCCATCACGGTTTACGCTTGCCGCAATGAAGATGTATCCACAACGTAAAGACAAGAGCTATTAGTTACATTATTTAAATGGACCTGTTTAAACCTGGGGAGTTGACTTCATGAAGGGCAATTAGGCACTAAGTGTAATTGATAGTTCAGGCTAATTACAATTAGAAAATATAAATAGTGAGTGTAAGATTAATCATCATTGCGGTTAAGTAGGGAGTAGCCATGGCACAGGAGGGGCTGATGAAATGGAAGGGAATGGATTACGCTCCATTCATCTCCATCTAGTGCATAAACAGATTGTCTTTGTCCCTTTGTATTTCTCCCTTGACCATTATCTCTGTCTTGTTTGGGTGCCCTTGCTAAATAGCTCAGGAGGCTGGAAACCGGGAGGCTATTGGTGAATTGAGTCAGACGGTGGATGTTACTGAGAATTCTATTGCCTTTTATTTTATTTCCAGTTAAGATTTTCAAGAAAGCCCGACAAAGATAATTCATTTCAGAGAAAAACTTGTGAAATATTTCTGGAAAAGGTCATTTTATTTGACAAAAGAATTCAAAGGTAGCTTTAGGTGAAACAAGGTATCTTCCACCAGTTTTTTTTTCCACTATAATCATAAATCCTGAAATATACTCAAATATATTTTTCATACATTTTGTTATTTACATTGCTTTCCAAAAATGTTGGTGCCTCTCTAGCTTTTCCACATTTTTCAATAAAAAAAATACTTTAATGTATTCTATTGGGATTGTATGTTATAGACAAACACAAAGTAGTGCATAATTGTGACGGAAAATAACAAATGGTTTCAGATTTCTTTAGAGATAAAAATCAGTAGAGTCTGATTTGTGTTTTACCCCCTTTACTGTAAAACTATTAAAAATGTGACACAAACAATTGCAATCAAAGGTTATCTACGTAGTAAAAAGAGTCCACCTGTGTGTAATTAAATCCCAGTGTAAACTCAAATGTTCTGTGAAGGTTTCAGAGTTTTGTTAGACAACTTTAGTAAGCAAACAGCATCATGAAGACCAAGGAACAGAGCAGACAGGTCCGAGAGAAAGTTACGGCGAAGTTTAAAGCAGGGTTAGATTGTAAAATAATAGCGCAAGCTTTGAACATTTCACAGAGCACTATTCATTCTATCATTCAAACACCGAACGAGTATGGCACAAACCTTCCAGGACATGCATCTAAACTGAGGAGAGCATTAGCAGTCAGAAGCTCCAAAACGTTTTAGACTGGGGTGGAAGTTTGCAAAAACAAACTTCAAATGTCGAAAGCTCTATCCCAAAATTCTTGCAGCTTTAATAGCAATGAAAGTGTAGAAAGTGCTGACTCGGTCATTAAAGACAAATGTACCAAATGATTTTCAGATTTTTATTTGCAAAACACAAAATTTTATAATCTCTTCATCCATTCGTACTTCTCAGCAGTAGGTAGCGATAGCGTTCTGTAATATAAGTTAGAGTTAATTGAGTGGAAGAAGAAAGATCTCCTTAGGATTGTTTGCCTCTCTGCATTGTCTTGGAGCAGGAATCAGTCCCATTTAAATACAAATAACATGCATTCTGAACTGAGCAAACAAATGAACAACGACTGAGCTTGTTGGTAGGTCCATGTTTGCACAGATGTGCTCCTATTGGATTTTATTGCTTTTTTAACAGGGATTTGAATTAGTGATTGGTGTTTGTGTGTGTATGTGTATGAGACAAAAAAGAAGTGAGGAAGACTTTTCTTTTTTCTGCAGTGATGTAGTGCAGTGCATACCTCAGCACACTGATTATCTTACATAAAATAAAGTAGCTTTGTAAAAATAAAATATTGTATTGTTAAAAAAATATATATATTTTTTTATGAAGCAGTGCTTAGCCACACTTGTTTACAAAGCTGCCATGTCTTCTTCCTCCCTCTAAATTTTTTTAAGACAAAGTATGATTGTGTGGCTGCAAATGCTTCCTTGGTTCATGTCTGCAGCATCATTGTCTTCCGTAAGGCCTCTGCACTGTGAAGCCTCCCACTTTCTCTGGCAGCCAGTGGTATAATTGCTACAATGAGAGCTGGATCAGTGGAGCCACTCTAATCAATAAAGTCTTCATCAACCATTTCCCCCGATGATTCTCCCTCATTTCTCCCTTAATTGTTCTTTTTCATCAAACAAGCTCTGTGCCGTGAGCCGAGTGTGTGTGTGGCTTTGTATTTCTGCGCTCTCCCAGGAGCTTGTGCTTCAGGCCGGCCTTCCTCTCTGTGGACTGTGGCTAACAGATTGCTAATGGAAGGTGAGCTGCAAACAGTGGAGGGAACCTTTGCTCTCTTATAACTAGAGTGTGACCTCCAAGCAAGAAGGATTACTGTTGATCCAGGCTCACACTTCCTCATAGGAGCCATGGTCCTAACACTGAGCGTGACCACTGCCTCGATTAAAGACCTGAAAAATTTTGGAAAGGACAGCTGTCTTCTGCTTGAACCCAGAAAACTGAATGAAAGTTGGTGTCAGGCTGGATGAATGAGATCCAACTTTTCTTTTCTATGCTTATACATAAACTACAGTCATATTTTAATAAGTTACTGTTACATTTGAAAAAGAGTTAGGATCCCTAATAAATGATGTGTGTTTCACCACTTTTCATTACTTTTGAGGTGAGAAAATAACATCTAACATCATCCAGCCTAAATTGTAAAGTTTGTCAGTCAAAAATATTCCTTGCTGTCACCAATCCTTATTCCTTAATATATTTTGCATTGCCTAGTTTAGGTCACATTCCTAGATGTGTCTTTAAATAATGATTTAATCTTGAGAAGGCTATCCAAACCTTGAAGACTGGTGTTTACATCTCTATGTACTCTCTTCTTTTTTATGATATGGACCAATGCTGTCTAAAATAAAGGTGAATAAACCAAAATGGCCCTACGTGATAGAGCCAGAAACATAACTGGTTGTCCCAGCCTTGGTGGAAAAAGTGTTATCAAGTCCAAGGCTCTGGTACTCCAGCAAACCACAGTTGAAAGCCATTATCAGCTAATGGAGAAAATATTAAACTGTGATGAATCATCCTAGCCGTTCGAACAACTTCAAGAAGTTGTGCATCCTGTTACGTCTGGTGTAAAACTAAGACATAATTTCAGAAAAGGAACATCAGTCTGACAGGTGGTGCTAGTGTGATTGTCTGGCAAAGCTTTGTTTCTTCAGGAGACGGACAACAATCTGTTATTGATGGAGCCATGAAGTTTAAAGGAGAATGTTTGATCATCAGTTCATGATCTGAATGGCTCAATAACTAACATGAAGAGCGAAACGCCTTTAAAGACAAGAACTGAGCTGCAGTTGTTTTGTTATTTAACCTCTTTTGGATTTACCATGTCCTTGGTAACCTGAGAATCTTCACGCTCTTTGATATTATGGTTTGCTTGATGGTCTAAAAGCTTTAAGAGTGAAATCGAAGAAATCTTTAAAGGGTCAGACACTTATTCCTAGCACTGTGAGAAAAAAAGGAGGATGGACACCTCAGATTAAATTTTTTTTTTTACTAATGTAGGGTTATGTGAGAGTATGCATAGTACTCATACTCGAAATCGTACTCGTAGTCTTCCGCTTCATCCGGGACTGGGTCGTGGCGGCAGCAGACTCAGTAGAGACACCCAGACATCCCTCTCCCTAGACACCTCCTCCAGCTCCTCCTGGGGGAGCCCAAGGCGTTCCCAGGCCAGGCGAGAGACATAGTCCCTCCAGCTTGTCCTGGCCCATCCTTTGGGCCTCTTCCCGGTGGGACGTACCTGGAACACCTCCCGAGGAAGGCATCAAGGAGGCATCCGGTATAGATGCCCGAGCCACCTCAACTGGCTCCTCTCGATGTGGAGGAGCAGCGGGTCTACTCCAAGCTCCTCCTGGATGGCCAAGCTCCTCACCCTATCTCTAAAGGAGTGCCCGGCCACTTTACGGAGGAAGCTCATGTCAGCCGCTTGTATCTGGGATCTCGTTCTTTCTGTCATATCCCAAAGTTCATGGCCATAGGTGAAGGTAGGAATTTAGACCGACCGGTAAATCAAAAGCTTTGCTTTTCGGCTCACCTCTCTCTTCAGCACAACAGACCGGCAGAGCGTCCCCATTACTGCGGCAGCCACACTGATCCGTCTTTCGATCTCCCGCTCCATTCTCCCCTCACTCGTGAACAAGACCCCAAGATACTTGAACTCCTCCACGAGGCAGGAACTCCCCTCCAACCTGAAGTGGACAAGCCACCCTTTTTCGGCCGAGAAACATGGCCTCGGACTTGGAGGAGCTTATCTTCATCCCAGTCGCTTCACAGTAGGCTGCAAACCACCCCAGTGCATGCTGTAGGTCTTGGCTAGAGGGTGCCAGCAGGACAACATCATCTGTAAAAAAGAGATGAAATCCACTGGTCCCCAAACCAAACCCCCTCTGGTCTTTGGCTGCGCCTAGAAATCCTCTCCATAAAGGTTATGAACAGGTCCGACCAAAAGTGCTGCTCTGCTTGCACAGAGACCAGATGGCCCCTAATAAAGGGCCCCCGACTCCGTACTCCTGGAGCACCCCCCACATGGCACCTTGAGGGACACAGTCAAATGCCTTCTCCAGGTCCACAAAACACATGTGGACCAGTTGGGCAAGCTCCCATAAATCCCCATGTAGAGCTGGTCCAGTGTTCCACGGCCGGGACGAAAACCACACTGCTCCTCCTGAAGCCGAGGTTCGACTCACTGCCGGACTCTACTCTCCAATACCCTGGCATAGGCCTTTCCAGAGAGGCTGAGGAATGTGATCCCCCTGTAGTTGGAACACACCCTCCGGTCACCCTTTTTATGAAGGGGGACCACCACCCCGGTCTGTCAGTCCAGGGGCACTGTCCCCGACCGCCACACAATGTTGAGAGGCGTGTCAACCATGACATCCCCACAACATCCAGAGACTTGAGGTACTCAGAGCGGATCTCATCCACCCCCGAAGCCCTGCCACCGTGGAGCTTTTTAACCGCCTCGGTGACTTCAGCCTGGGTGATAAAAGAGTCCAACCATGAGTTCCCAGCCTCTGCTTCCAACAGGGAATGTGTGATGGCAGGATTGAGGAGAACCTTGAAGTACTCCTTCCACCGCCTGATAATGTGCCCAGTCGAGGTCAGCAGCTCCCCACCACTACTGTAAAGTTTTGGCGAAGCACTGCTTCCCCCTCCTGCGGCGCCAGACAGTTTGCCAGAATCGCTTCGAAGCCAACCGGTAGTCCTACTCCATGGCCTCACTGAACTCCTCCCAGGCCCGGGTTTTTGCCTCTACCACAGCCCAGGCTGCGGCATGCATGGCCTCACGGTACCCGTCAGCCACCTCAGGAGTCCCACAAGCCAACCACAGCCGATAGGACTCCAGCTTGACAGCGTCCCTTACTGCCGGTGTCCAACACTGGCTTCGGGGATTGCTGCCGCGACAGGCACTGCAGACCTTACGGCCAGAGCTATGGGCACCAGCATCGACAATAGATGCAGATAACATGGTCCACTCTGACTCTATGTCTCCGACCTCCCCCGGAATCTGGTCAAAGCTCTCCTGGAGGTGGGAGTTGAGCCCCTGGCCGAGGGCTCTGCCAGACGTTCCGCAGCAGACCCTCACTATGCGCTTGGGCCTGCCAAGTCTATCCGGCTTTCTCCTCTTCCAGCGGATCCAACTCACCACCAGGTGGTGAACAGTGGACCGCTCAGCCCCTCTCTTCACCCGAAAGTCCAAAACATGCAGCCGAAGGTCTGAAGACACGACAACAAAGTCGATCATCGACCTCCTGCCTAGGGAGTCCTGGTGCCAAGTGCACTGATGAACACCCTTATGCTTGAACATGGTGTTTATTATGGACAATCTGCGACAAGCACAGAAGTCCAATAATGAAGCACTACTCGGATTCAGACTGCACCCTGCTGGTGGTCAGACGCCTCCGAGTCTCTCCAGTCCTTGGTCCCCAGAAGGGATCACACTTTATATAACCCCGACTCTTACAGGAACGACTCTCAAACTGTTTCTAACTTTTAGCACATTTAATCTAAATTAGCCAGAGGAATGATTACAGAGATCAGCTCTGAGCCTCCTGTCTCGGACCGTCGCCATCTATAAGAGGGTTGACGAAGACCCTAGAAAGAATGTCACAAGTACTTTTATATCTGGCACTCTGCAATGGATGTAGACTGTCACCATTGTGGTGTCTATCTGGTAGGTTGTATAGTAGCGGGTGTCCATCCTTAATCTAAGTGTTGCTGTAGCCTTCTAATCAAACCATTTACCGTCTCTCCCATATCAATCCCAGTGCACTAAGCCACAGGTCATTCATGACAAACCTTGGGCCATTTATCCTTCTAATGTGTATCGATGAGCATCCTTATCCTATTCTAACAAAAGGGAAACATTAGAACTTACGCTTTATATTATTATGGTATAGGTGGGAAAAACAGCTATGAGTAATATTAATAAAGGTTACCCGTAACATCGGGGAGGCCATTCCTCCCGATCAAACCTCTCCAGGTGTCACTGTCGTTTCCCACAAGTCCCCCAGCAGAATAATGGAGTCCCAGGGAGGGGCACTATGCAGCACCACCGGCAGGGATGCCAAGAAGGCCGGTACTCCGCACTACCGCTTGACCTCTAGGCCAAGAGACCTGTCCCCAACCCGAAGGCGCAGGGATGTGACCCTCTCATCCACTGGGGTAAACCCCAACACGAGACGAGTTGGGGGGCAACACTCCAGAGTAGAGGAGAGTCCAGCCTCTCTCGAGGAGATGGGTTCCAGAGCCCACGCTGTGCATGGAGGTGAGCCCAAATATTTCTAATCGATATCTCTCGACCTCCTGCACAAGCTCAGGCTTCTTCCCCCCAGTGAGGTGACATTCCATGTCCCTAGAGCCAGCCTAGGCATCCAGAGATCGTCCGCTGCCCTATCCTTTTTGCACCGGTCCCTCATGGTTCCCCCTGAAGGTGGTGGGCCCACTGGGAAATGGCCTCGCGTCTCTCATTTGGGCTTGGCCTGGCCGGGTCCCGTGAGGAGCCACCCGGCCACCAGGCGCTCTCCGATGAGTTCCAACCCCAGGCCTGGCTCCAGGGTGGGTACCGGGCGATGTTACGTGCCTTGATTATGTGGTCCTCCTGAAGGTGTCTTGAACCGCTCATTGTCTGACCCATCACCCAGAGCCTGTTTGCCATGAAAGACCCTACCAGGGGCATTTAAGCCTCAGACAACATAGCTTCTAGGATCATTCGAACACTCAAACCCCTCTACTACGTTCGTTAAGGTGGCGGCTCAAGGAGGGGAGTATGCATAGTATGTTAGATAAATATTGACATGGTGACATCTGTGGCATGTGTTGTTTTCAACTATACGATGCAATTAAATTAACCTGGTTACGAAACAATAATTTTTTATTAATATTGCCAGTTTCCATATCATTAAAAGCAAAGTCTAATACTGCAGTAAATATCTTCCAAAATCTATTTGACTGATGCTAAAGACATTGCAAGCAGAAATCTGAACTGCAGTGCCTAAACATTACATTTTTAGCAAATATCTATGTTTTTTAACATAGTTTTAAATCGCTGAACAGGTAAGCTTGCCTCCGTAGACCCACCACCCCCCCACCCACACACACACACACACACATACACACACCCATCCACCTTCCCTAGCTAAAATAATTTTGCCCCATAACTGATCAAAGATGATTGTGGTGTAAATGTTTTAGTTTAGCACAAACCCCCTAATTGCTCTTAAAACAGCTGGGGTCCTCTGCTTCCCCCAGAGGTGGCTTTCATAAGCCCCCTTCACCCCATCCCTTTGTGTCTGCAGGCACCACTGCCCATGTGGAGCATCTAGCCATCAATGGACCAACTCTGGTGCATACTGGAAAAAAGCTATATTTAGAAAAATGTCATACATGAGTCTCTGAGCTGAATTCAGCTCTAATCCAAATTACTCATGTTTTATAATGATTTCAAGACCAACATGAAAGATTCAAATTCAGGTTGAATACAATAAAGGCTGGCCCCTTATTTGACAGATTCAACCTTTTTATACCGAAGATTTTGGTTAAGGTCAGTTATTAAATGCTCTTAAGAATATATATGATGTGAAAATGTCTAAAAACAAGAAAAGAGCCACCACATGATATCATAATCCTCAATAAAATGACCTTTTTTGAACATTATAGATTCAAATACTTGAAAGTTTTAAATATCTGCAGATTTTTTTTTCTAAAATAAAAAATAAAATGCTAATACCGCTGTTACCAATAGATTTAGTGCAGCAGTGTCACTCTGCCAATAATAAACACATTCTTGATGAATCTGTCCTGTAGTAGGATTTATGAAACCTTTATTGTTGTTGATTTAAAGGGGCTTTATAGAGAAAATTAGATCTATGCTGCCTTAACAGCCGTGCTTCTCATCTGCACAGTAAACTGCTGTAGATTGTGAGTTTTATTGACATATCCCATTTCTGCAGTCTTCACCTTTTATGACCATTTCCATAAATTTTACCTTGCACAATCTCCCCTTCCTGTTTGGCTGATATGAAGATCATCTCTGAATTGCAGTTTAATGCTTCAGCACCCTCTCAGAGCACATTTACTCACCCACACACACACATACAGTATGTATACTACAGGCCTAGTGTCTCACTCCCTTACGATCAGAGATGTCCCCCCGTTCGGTGATAGACATGATTCAGACACTCTCAGACGTCAAGAAAGAGGACAGGGAGTGTTGAATGAGTTCACACATGATGAGAGCCTTTCTCTGAGTCGTGCTGTATTTACAGCTCAATCACTTAACAGAGCAGGTCTCTCTATTAGACCTCGATCTATCTAGCTGGGTGACAGCTGCAAACAGGACAGGGACAGGAAGGGCAACTGATAAGACCTCTGGGACACAGAAAGCACTCTCAGGGGGACTAACTCAATTTTCCTTCTATCCTCACTCTTTTATTTATTGGTAAAATTAACATCAAATTACAGGACCATTACAGGCCATCCTCTTGATTAAAAATGAGGGCACGATTTGGCTAAATTGTTCATAAAAAAAAGAGATTTTACCTAGAATTTTATTTGTTTGCCAAATAACTGCTTAGTTGTAAAGTGATTTTAAAAATTATTGGCCCCTCACAGCTTTGTCTGTAAGGAAGCACTTTTTAAATGATGATTTCATTTGTTAAAGGAAAAATCCATCCAAGCCATCCTGGCCCTCTGTGAAAAATTATCAGCACCCTCTCAGAGCACATTTACTCAAATCATTAACTGTGATTTTTGGTTCAATTTCTCGAACCAAATTTTAGTAGGCTAAAACATCTTAAAAAGCAATAAAAAAAAAAAATCAATGACAAAGATATTGACAACCGTCAGTCTGGAAAGGGTTGCAAAGCCAATGGCCAGTGAGTCAAGAAACCTACCAAAAACCAATGCAGACTAAAAGGAACCCAAAGGTCCATTTTAGATCTGCCAAAAACAAATTGATGATCACCAAGAAAAATATTGTTTGGACTCTGAGTCTTCTGTGGGAGAAAAAGTCGTCCAACCATCAATGTCCAGAGAATGTCCTGTCCTCTAGCTCATAAATGTTTATTTGATTACATGAGTTTATTTCTTATACTTTTTCTTCAAACTATTTTTAACATCAATAACAATACAAAAACAACACATACTTATGATATAATTTCCTTAAAATCTAACTATAAATCCTCTGAACTGCATAATATTATATGAATAAAAATCCTATAGAGTCTGATTGAACCAAACAAAAGTAATTGTCCGATGAAAGACAATAGAGGAGAAAAATATTTTTTTGTAAAGAAAGGACATAAATTAAAATTCAAAATCAATATTTTTTTAAGTGGCGTGCTAGTACTATTAGTACTGTGCATCTAGTGTCCTGGTGTTCACTAAAGATATAAAAACTTGTAATGAATTGCATTTACCAAAATTATCTATATGGTCTTTGGGTGTAACACAAATGGGAAGAACAGACAGGGCTAACATTAACTAGTACAATAGCAGCAATGGTAAATCTTGCAAATTCCTCCCGATTTGAGATCTATATTAGATTATGTCACAGGATACCATTTTATGTATCTATTATTTTTTGTCTTGCTACTTCTCACCCTGTTATCCACAGCATTTCACACAATGGCATCTTGTCCCTTATTTCAAAATTCAATCCGAAGAAGGAAATACATTTTTCCCTTTGCGTTACAGTCTTAGAAATAATCTATTCCAGAACTGACTGCATGTTCATCCTTTACTTATATCTCTCAACTGCAGTAAATATTTTTTAAGGTGACACACAGATTTTTGTCCTAAATATGGTACATTTGTATGATTTATTTAACATATTGTTCTTCCAGGGGAAGAACAATTCGAAGAGAATAATTTTTGCATTTGTACAGATACATATTTTACCATAGATTGAGTTAAAATTTTAAGTAATGCATTTAATTTAAAAGTACTATATATAGAATTTAAATAAACATAGTAATAAAATAATCTTAAAAACTATATGTTGGTTTATTTAATATATTTACCCTGTGATGGACTGCTGACATGTCCAGGGTGTACCCTGCCTGTCGTCCCATGCCCCCAACACCCCAATTTTTTTATAGTAATCAACAGGTTATTGAAAATATGCTTGTAAAATGTGATCTCCTTGGAGTCCTGCATCTGTTCCTGAAGAACAAATATTGCCATCGGTTCAGGCAATATTTGGATGTGTTTTTATGCTTCTCTAAATCTATGCAAATCACTGATATTAGTGACCTTTTAAAACTGCAGAACAAAACATTCATACTCAGCTGGAAAGTATTCAAACTCACAGAGATGGAGGGAAATGCTGATTTGAAAAGTCTGCACAAGGACTACATTTTCAAAAGTGAAATGCCACCATCTACTGGCCGTCTGCTTGTAATGAGACAGAAGGTAAGGCAGACATTCTGGAGGGTTATGTTTTTCTCAATTACCAAACTTGTCTGTCTTTCAGTTCTTGAAATTCATTTTTAAATGTTCTCTGCTGAAACAGCTGCTGTCCTACATGGAGGCCTGTAGGTGTGGGATATGTTTTGGGGCTGGCTGTGTTTTTAGGTGCAAGCATAGCTGGCAGCACAACCTGTTCCTTGGACAGCATGTAGGTGTTGTGCAACAATCTGTGAAATAATTAGACTATTAGAAGATGAGCTAGGTCAGAATGAGGTTATCTAAAGATAAAAACACACTTATATATGTGTACATGTGCACACCCTTCACCTGTGTTTGTTAAACATTAGCTGTGTTGTTCTGGGTCATGTCAGTTGGAAATTACAGGAGGGTTAACTGCTTTATTGCTGCAAACAAACACAAAGATACAGCTGGATATACCCGTCCAGCGTCATCTATCAGCAACTACAAAGGCTGCTTCAGGTTCAAAGCCAAAGCGACTTTTTTGGCTGCATATCCATGACAGCTGCTTCTTCGTCTGTGTGTTAAATACTCACCACCAGGCTTATTGGGTTGGTTATAGCATCTCAAATTTCCTGTTCTTCTGCCAGATTGGTATCTTAATGACATTTTCCTGGAACATTGTGCAACAGAATGACATTTCAGGGCAGTGGACAGCATTATCTGTAAATACATTATGTTTCAGTGTAAAATTAACCTTGCACCTAAATGCTGGTCGTACATGTGTTTTATTGCTCCTAATACAAGAGCTATAAGCTGATCTAAATTTCCAAAACAGTTAGAGTTGAACGCTGATGCGCAGGCTTGCCGAGAAATAAAGGGGAGTTTTTCATGCTGTGAAAAAGGACATCCCCCCACAGAGTTCTTCTGTTTTCATTTTTATCACTCTTAAATGTTTCAGATTATCAAACAAATTAACTATCGATATCAGACAAAGATAAACTGTGTAAATACAAAAAGCTATTTTCAAATGATGATTATGTTTATCAAAGGAAAAAAGCTGTACAAAATAACCAGGCCCTATGTGAAAAAAGTAATTTTCCCCTAAATCTAATAACTGGTTGGTGGAAACAACTGCATCATATCATTTGTCTTAACTAGCAATTAGTCTTTTATATCACTGTGTAGAAAATTGGGCCCACTCTTCTTTGTAGAATTGTTTTAATTCAGGCACACTGGAGAGTTTAAAGTCTGTTTAAAGTCATGCCCCAACATCTTAATCAAAACTAATTCCAGACTTTGAGTAGGCCACTGCGAAACCTGTTTTTGGCTATTTTGTGCCATTCAGAGGTGGATTTGTTGGTATGCTTTGGATCTTTATCTGTCCACATAACCTAAGTGTACATAAGTTTAAGGTCATGAAATGATGGTCATCCTGTTCCTCAAGGGATAGCTTTTTTCATTTAAAAATTAAATAACTATTGGGAATCTGTTAAAGTGTTTCTCTGGTCACCTTTGTCTGATATTAAATCATGTTTTATGATCTGAACATTTAAGCGTGACAAAAAAAGTGAAAACAGAAGAAATCTATATGAGGCCAAATGTGTTTTTACAGCACTGTATATGTTGTATATATTCCCCTATCTCTCAATATACAATAACCTGTATTGTAAGACCATATAGTGTTATTACAAACATACTTCATGAATACTGGAACACGAGGTTTTTACAAAAATTAACCATTCGTGCTGAAAATTTTGCCTGTTCATATATGTTAAATACCTTTATGAAAAAATAAAGCCTTTCTCAGTTTCAATACTTCTGATGGAGCTATTAAAATAAAATAAAGACCCGTTATAGTCATTGTAAGTAATCCACACCTACAAAGAATGAAATAAGGAAGAAAATTATGTGCTAAAAGGTACAAAACCTCAAGAAACCATCTGAAATCTGTCAGTATTTAAAAAGCATTACTGCTGCTATGTGCAAAAACCTGCCAGTTTAGTTAAACTGCTGAGAAATATGCTACTGGCAATGGTTACTGCTGTATTTCTTCTGAATGTTTCAGTGAGCGCCTTTGGACCATAATCCAGAAGTGGAAACAACATCATTTATCATAAACCAGCCACAGCCTGGTGCTCCTTATGAGGTTTCAGACAGAAGAGTCAAAAGAATAGTCAAGACATGTCTAAGAACAAAGGGGCACTCGAAGACAGAGTCAGAAAGAACTAGAAAGAAATAGCAGGTACAGTTTTTCCTATAAAAAGCAATGATGTAATCGCCTCCATGCACATTCACTGCCAAAGAAAAATCCTGTTGAACCTTGCTTTGCTGCAGAAGATTTGGGAAAGCCAAAGTAATACTGGGAGAATGTAGTCGGGTCAGATGATGGTCTTTCCATTTTTTTTTTTACCCATGGCTTTATCTATGGACTTCTTTGCTTTGATTTCTTGTATGTGTGATTACTTGCGTTGTTGCCAACATCTGTTTTAATGTGAAACATTTATGTAATTGAATATTTATTTTAATAAAATATTTATATTAGTATTTTCATAAATATTTGAAAATAAAAATATATAGGTTCATTATGTAGATCAACTATTCATATCAGGCCTTGTGCATAAACATATAAACAATAATCTTGTCACCCCTTAGGAAATTATTAATTTACCTATTTTTTTTAACCGTGTCCTGTCCGGCAGAGAAGCATTCAGAATTGTTGTCTGAGTGCCAGGAAAAAGCCCAAAAGATTTACTTTTACAAGTGGACCATTACAGCTAACGCTTTAAAGCTCTGCTTGATATTCATAAAAAGAAACTTTATTAGAAACTGCTTTGGGATTTTTTAAAGTGTTACGGACACAGAGACAGAAATGGAAAGGAAAAAAAAGAAAAAACAAAAGAGAGAAAGGGGGGCAAAAAGGAAAAGGGGAGAGAAGGAGAATAGAATGAAGGAAAGAAAGTGATGTGATAGACAAACAAAAAACTAATGCTTAATTGTGAAGTCTAGGTAAAATGATCCACGCATTGCCTATACCTGCACATTGTTGCAGGGTTGCAGGGGGGCTAACTCCTGCGGTCAAAAGGAGCTAGAGGCAGAGTACACCCTGAACATGTTGTCAGTCCACCACAGGGCAATACAGAGACACACCAGGTCAAACAACAATGCACACAGTCATACCTTAAGTAAGGGCAGAAAATGAAACATGATTTTTGAGAACATTTTGCAAAGAAATATCTCTCTTGTGTGCGTTTGTATTTGTCTTTTCTTCGATACCCCTAAATAAAGTCCAATGCAACCCATTGCCTTCAGAAGTCACCTAATCAATGATCAGAGTCCACCTGCATGTAATTTAACCTCAGTGTAAATACAGCTGTTGAGTGAAGAAGTCAGACGTTTGTAAGACAACATTAGTGAACAAACAGCATAATGAAGACAAAGAAACACAACAGATACAGCAGGTAAGGGATAAAGTTGTGGATAAGTTTAAATCAGGGTAAGTCTATAAAACAGTTTACTAAGCTTTAAATATCTCACAGAGCATTATTCACTCCATCATCGGAAAGTGTAAAGGGTTTGAAACAACTGCAAGAGCTGCAGAGATCCAGAGCTCAGTTGGGAGAATCTGTCAACAGGACCACACTGGTCAAATATAGCCTTAAGAGTGGCACAGAGAAAGCTGTTTTGGAAAGTAAGCCAAATTGAGTAATTTGTAGTTTGCCACAAGCCATGTAGGTGGCACAACATAAACAGGAAAAAGGGTGCACTAGTCAGATGAGATCAAAACTGAGCTATTTAGTCTGCATGCAAAACGCTGTGTAATGGACAAATACCACTGTTCATCACCCTGAACACACACTCCTCATGGTGGAAAAACATTGATGGCAGCATCATGAGTGGTTATGCTTTTCCTTGGCCTGGACAGGGAGGCTGGTCTGAGCTGATTGGAAGACAAATGGATGGAGCTAAATACTGGGCAATCCTGGAAGAAAGCCTGTTGGAGTCAGCAAAAGACTTGAAACTGAGGCAGAGATTTGTCTTCCAGCAGGATGACCCTAAACATACAGCTAAAGCAGCGACAATGGAATGGTTTAGAGCAAACCATATTTATGCATTAAAATAGGCCAGTCAAAATTCAGACCTAAATCCAATTAAAATTGCCTCTTTCTATTCACCAGACTACATTTTGCTTAAAATGGGCAAACATTTTAGTCTCTAGATGTGCAAAGCTGATAGACATACCTCAAGGACTTGCAGCTATAATTGCAGCGAAAAGCAATTCTACAAAGTATTGACTCAGGGGAGCTCCATACAAATGTACATCACACTTTTCAGATATTTGTTTGCAAATAAAAAATTTAAAGAATGTGTCATTCAAACTTTACTTTACAATTGAGGATTACAATTGGTTCAGTGTTTTTTTTTTTTACTTCTGAGTGGCACTGTAGGACATAAATAGATGGTATGCCTGTATTGTCAGTGTAAACCAATTTATTTGTTCATGTTGAGTAAGACACTAAACGCGTCTATCTGTGACATGTATGACGTTTTCATTTTGTTATTGTTGTTAACTTCTCATGTAGAATCTTTCTATCAGTTTTAAAACAGAAAAAACAGCCTGGCTGTTGCTTGTATGATGCAAATGCAGTTCTGTGACAGCCGCTATAAAGCAGACAGACAGACAGAAGGTGGCAAAACTTGGTTCTATAGTAATGGCTCTTGACAGCAGTTATGGGAGTCTGCCAAAGCATGTGTGCACAGACTGCAAGGAAAACAGTCGCACAATCATTTATATTATACAGTATGTGGTAACAAGGCCTTAGAAGTGTTAGTTATGCTGTCACAACACAGTTCTCACATTAAACATTCACAGACACAACCAGATCTCCCACACACATACTTCTGCATTCTAGTTCCAGAGATGTTACCTTAGATATTAACTTGCAATGTGCACATCTGTCAGTGTTTTTATTTTTTTCTTTGCTCTGATAGACACCTAGATAACCCTAAAGGGAATTGTGAGCATTTGAGATCAGGATCCGTTCTTGAAAACACTCTCGTGGGGTTAAACAGAGGTGGCACCTATTGTATCCCTGTGCTCTCACAGCGTAACCCACACCTCTGACCCCTCCGACTCCGGACTATAAACAACAATTTTTCTCCTCCAGTCACCCCTCCTCTTCAACCGACCTTGACTCATGCACCCCCAGGGGCCACCAAATGTGAAAAGGCAGACACCCCACCCCTACGACGACTTGCCCATGACTCTCTGAGACCACAACAGGAACCACATTCTTTCCTTTGTGACCACTCTTTCATCCTTCTTCTCCAGCACAGCACCAGAAATAACCTGCAAGGAGTATTGTTTGGCCAAGAGGAGTCTTTTGTCCAGGCCATCCCACACTGTGCAAGCAAAAGCGCCATCGTTCTGACTCTGTTGAGTTTATGCATTAAATTCAAGAGCACATGATACACTGTGACATAACCTGAGCAGATGTCAGTTAGTGCATCTTTTTTCTGCTGGTTGGATCTATTCCTACAAAACTAGAAAACTCAGGTTTTGCTGAACACACCAAGGTTCATGTTCTTTTACTAATAACGCATTAGAGGATGCATCACCAAACATGTGTTTTTACATTGCTTTTAAAAAGTATTTACCCCTTCACAGATTTTTTATGCTTTTGCTTTTCTGCCACTCTTTAATATGCTGGATCCTTAAATTATTTTTATTATTACAAAGCACCAGAGTGAATTCAAAAAGCAGTTTTCAGATGGTGATGATCATTTTTTTGAGGGGGTAAAACTTATTCAGACCAACTTGATCATACATGAAAAAGTAAGAAAATCTACCCCCTTGGTAAAGTTTCACCTGTGACTAACCACCTATTGTTTTGGTTTAATTTCACAGACTACACAAAGGTCTTATACTATACTGCCAGGCCTGTAAAATTGCAAAAAGCAACACATTATGTTCAAATTAAAAGAAAATCAAGAACAAATGATATGCAAACACTTTATATCTATCAGCCTACGAAGGATATGAAATCCATTTCTTAGGCATTGGGACCCAAACAAACCACAGTGAGGGCTTCTATTCACAAATGTAGGTGTGGTCAGCCTACCAAACTCACTCCAAGAGCGTAGTGCCAACTTATCCAGGAGGTCACAACAAAACATAACATAAAATCTAAAGCCCTGCAGCCCTTAAGTTCTCTAGATCAATTTACTGTTCATGAATAAACAATAAAAAAAGAGACTGGACAAAAGGACATGCATGAGATAGTCCCAACGCCAATAACCAAGCACCAAATGAGGACCAAAATGAGCACCTTCTGAGGAACCTTTGGAAGGTGTGCATCCTGTTATCTCTACTGTAAAACTAGCACAGCATTTCAATACAGAACATCATCTCTATTGTCAAACATGGTGGCAGTAGTGTGATGGTTGCTGCTAATTTATGCAACCATGAATTCTGCTCTCTACCAAATATATCCTTGTTCAACACCGACCTTAAGTTCAAGCACACTTGGGTTGTGCAGCAGGACAATGATTTGAAGCACACCAGCAAGTCCACTTTTGAATGGCTGAGAAAAGAAATTGGAGGTTTTGAAGTGGCCCAGTCAAAGTCTGACTCGATGTAAGACTCACTGACAGTTCTCACAAATGCTGAGTTGCTACCGCCAGGGAGTTGAATAACCAATAATTATTTTTAGGGAAAAAAAACTTTTTACATAGGCCCAGTTTGTTTCGGCCGGAATGTTTTATCCTTATCAAATGAAATCATCACTGTAAAACTGTATTTTGTGTATACTCATGTTAACTCTGGGAGGTGAGGGTACACCCATTTAAAAAGTCAGGAAAATGAAGTTGCTTCTGCTGTTGATATAAAGTCAGCCACAGTCAGGCTGATTCAGTGAGACAGGATCCGACAGGACAAGACAGTACAAGGTGTGGTGTGTTTATCTTTCACTAAGGCTTCCTTCATTATACACGCACTTCCTTCATTATAGATAACCCTTTGGACATGCGGTAAACATTGCCCTATTTTTGTATTGTATATTCTTCTGCATGAACAAGCACATGCTCTTTTATATTCAAGCTTGGCCTTATAGAGCTTTAATCATGGGGATTTGAAAAACTCACTAAGTACAGATTATCTAGCTCTAAAGCTGATCCAGGTATTTACTTTAAAAGTCACAACTAGCTCCTTTTTATGATGGGCTTACAATTACCAGTTAGTTCATTTTATCTTTGATCAGATAAAGTAATTGTGATTCTAAAGGACCCTTTTTCTTGAAACAGTAAGTGAACAAATAAAATATGCTGGAAGACAAAGTTTTTATTCACACAAAAGTTATGAGGATTTTTTAACATTTTGTCATGTGAAAACCGTAACCCTTTTTCTTATGTGACAAACCAACACAAAGTAGTGTATAACTGTGACGTGAAAAGAAAAACATGCTTGATTGTTCAAATTCCTTTAAAAATAAAATTTTAAAGAGTTACGTGTGGTTGCAGTCTCCCCGAGTCAGTACTTTATAGATCCACCTTTCACTGTGGTTACAGCTGCAAGTCTTTTGTGGGGATGGGTCTACCAGCTTTGCATGTCTGGGGATTAAACATTTGCCCATTCTTCTCAGTAAAATAGCTCTAGCTCAGTCAGATTTGGGTAAAGAGCGTCTGTGAGCATTATTTTTTCAGGTCCTGCCACAGATTGTCGATTGGGTTTAGGCCTGCACTTTGACTAGACCACTCGTCCATAAAGGCCAGGTGTGTCCAGTGCACAACTTATAATTTTCCTGTCAATAGATATCTAGAGCTCCTCCAGTTACCACTTGTCTCTTGGCTGCTTCTCAGAATAATGCTCCTTTAATTTAATACTGCTTTAAATGTATCCATGATTAAAGGAGGTTTGCAGTTTTTCAATGTGCTTCCCATTTTAAGATGATTGATTGAACACTGCTCTGTGAGATGTCCTTTAACCTATCCCTGTTTTAAACTACTCCACAGCTTTATCCCAGACCTGGAAGTTCCTTGACTTTGTAGATGCTAGAACCCCTGAGGTCTTCACAGAATAGTTGCATATATATTGAGATTATATTATACACAGGTGAAACATGTTCACTACTTCATAAGCCATGCATCATTTTCCTTCTTCTTCACCATAATGTGCTGCTTTGTGTTGGTCTATTACACCAAAACAGAGAAAATGGGCGTTTGTGATTGTAGCTCGTAACGCTATGGATATCTTTGGTATGCACTGTACATTATTTACGAAGTTTAAGAAAGAAAATGTTGTAAACGGTGAAGAAAAACATTACATTATTTTGTTATTACAGTAAAAGTCAGTATATTGGATGGAACAATAGATTTGTCAAAAAAAGTAAATCAACAGTAACAAAAATGTATACTTTATGGTTGATCTGGGGTTTCTTTTGATCTTGATAGAGATGTGGTTCTGAGTTCTGTGGCATTTACACTATTTTCCTACTAGATTACTCACCTTCTCTTTACATTTAGTTTACAGACCAGTGCAGGTCATATTTAAGTGTTGGGCACCATTAGAGAGGGCATGCAGTCCTAGACGAGATTGAGGAAAAGAAGCCCAGTACCAGGTTGCATCCCAGATTCAGATCAGTTCAGGTCAGTTTATTTATAAAGTGTCAGCATGCAACAAAAATCATCTCACACAAAGGTCACACAAAGGTCAAAGGTCACAAAGGTCAAATTCTTGTCTAGTTATATAGGTCCAGTTCAGTTCAAATGAACTGAAATCAATCCACCATATGGTCCAGTTCAATCCAGTTCTAGTACACTACAGATAAAGTTGATCCAAAAATGTCAAACACTAAACCAGTGGGTTACATCAAATCTTAATTTTGCAGCAATCCCTTAACCTGAGCAAGGGCAGAACATAATCGGGCGTACATTTAGCAGCACGGGCTTCGTGCGCAATGTCCTCGATTTCATAGTTGAGCATACCAATTTCCTATATTTCTGATGACAAATTCCTATATTTTCCACACTTTCTGCCATGGCCTCATCGGACGAGGAGGCAGAACTAATTTGTGGTGTTGTTTTGGAAAATCCAAAAGAAAAGAAGTTGGTGTTGAAGGCCATTAAACCACACTAAGGATGAAGAAGAGGAATACACCTGTCAGTGCGAGGCATAGAGTGGCTGTGACGTTGCGCTGCGACTGGCTGCTCGGAGCAGTGTGTCACATATAAAACAGTTTCATGTGGAGATTTTTTTCCACTGAGCAGTTTGTTGTGTGGCACTGACCAGGATCTGAGGAAAAAACTATGATGTGGTGGGATATCTTTTTTGCAATGTATGCTGACGTATAGAACAACGTGTGGTATGCAGATCAAAACATGGCTTAATAATTGCAGATTTTGTGAAACATCAATTTCTGCCACATCTTTGAAGCACGTGTGTCGCTTTTTGTGCTCATAGTGTGATTAGTGTGTGTGTTGTGGGATAAATGGTGTGGAAATCACATCATGACTGTCAGGATGGGATAGGTTACATGTGCCATGACATCACTGTCTCATGGTGTTTTTCTTTCCATATTAAAGGATAAACTGACCATCTGGAAATCACATTTAAAAAGCTTTGAGTGGTCAGACAATTATTAAGCAAAGTAATCAGAATGCCAATGTAATTATTAGGTAATTTGCATGCATGGTACAGTGTGCCGAATGTCACAGAGTTAAATGCATAGGAAGGAGGAAGGTGATACTAAAGCACTTTCTACCTAAGACAGTTTATCTTCCTACACTATGGAAACACAAAGCATATATGCAACAATGTGACAGGGGTGCAAAATTGGAAATTTAGTAAAATTGGAAATTTTTGGGGGGAAATTTTTTTTTTAACCTTTGTTACTTTGCTGTCCAGTGCTTACTTTGATCGTCGACCTTTCCAGAGAAAGGGAACAATGGACTTGAATTTACACAAACTGTCCATGCAATTGAGGAATAGGTGTTGACACGGTTGAAGTCTTCTTAACTCTCCCCCCTGGAAAGAAATCTGTGTCTCTTTCAACAATTTATTTAATGTTTCAAACCCTTATAAAGAGTGATGGTGACTCATTGAAAACGTAGAGCTTCACCATTTAAACAAATGTAAAGATGATCAGAGGTCACAAAATTACGAGCATGAGCTTAGATAATTCCCTTTTATTCAGAACTCTAAACAAATTATCCGATGGCAATGAAATCCTGGAGAATACAGACTGCATGAGAAAATACTGTATCTGAAAACTAAGTTAAAGAGTGAGGATGCCTAATGTTCATAACGATCATAATAGCTTAAGTTAATAACCATCAAGAATCAAAAGTTTAACTGGTTTATTCTAACAAAATTACAGGATTGTTTGTGTCAAATGCTACCAGTAAAAAGTCCTCTCTCTGTGCTTGTTGGTTTATAACGAACACAACTCGAAAAAAAGGAGGAAAAAAACGTAGGCAAGCAGATGGAAACCATAAATCTTACACCAGTCTGTTGTTGAGGACAGTAGGACTGACATGTTCAGAAGTAGAAGGACAAGTCTAGTAGAAAGTGATTCAATCTGTTAACATAAATTTCCTCAATGCATACCTTGAGCATTTATCAAAATAAATAGGATATCCTCAATATGGCTGTTTCACAGATATGTGACAGTTTCAACCAACAAAACAAAGAAAACGGAAATTGCAGGATTCACCACTATGTTTGCACTGCATGTATCAATTCTCCCTTACCAACAAACAACAAAAAAGTAATCTGGAACTAGCTGCAGCTGTACCACACCGTCAGAGGTACAAACGTCTTCAGGTATTCTGGCTTAACCTGTTAAAATAGATGGTATATGTAGAAGCAACATCTTCTGCCTTTTTATGCTTATTAAGTTTTCCCTCCATGTTGCTGATTGACTTGTTTACCTATATGTCATTGAAATGCTGCTTTTCTCTTATTTTGGAAACTGCAAAAAGGCTTTATTAGAGTACCTAAACGCAAATGATTTGGGGAAAATAGTAAAAAAATACATAAATAAAAGGGCAAAGGCTCCCTGTTTTATGTAGTACCTTGTGCATACGTATGCCTACTTTGCCTATGCAGTAATCTGTCTATGCAAAACATTCAGAAATGAAGGATGACTCAAAACGTTTACACAGTATGCACTTCAGAGCAAAGTATAATTACTGCATTTTATGGCTCACATCCATGCAGGAACAAGAAGCAGTAATGTCAATGTCTGGCCTCTCTCCAAAATATGATGTATGGCAAGGACGTTTCTCATCTCCTGTGCATAAAACTCTCTGAATTGGAGGCAACTTTTTTATAAATCGTTTGGCTGGGCTTAAAGCGCAGATATAAAATGATCAAAAGGGTAAACAACAAAGTTTACGGGTCAGTCTGTCAAAACAAAAAGTGTTGATGCTTCGGTTGAACATCCAGTCTGATCCACCACTATGAACCACTGTAGCCACCGTTTTTAAAAATTCATGCAAAATAGGAACTTTGACACAGATTTAAAAGCACTTTTAAGTTGTTTTTGGCAGAATCATACAACCAGAATTGTTCTATATTTTACACCAGGTCAGGATATAAAGAAGCATTTTACTTTAAATGAACATCCTCTTTTCTTGGTGGTTTCTGTGTGTATTTAGAGCTCTGCATGGCTCCTCTGGGCTGAGATTAGATATGTTCTTTCCCAGAGATGACAATCAGGAGAGAGGGAAAACAAATCTCAACATTTTACATTTCAAAATAAGCCAATGTTTATAACTATTCAAAACTGATGTATGATGTTGAAACAGAACTTTCAAAGCATCACAATTCTAAGTGAAGAGATTTTACTCTGGAAACTGATGTGTACAACAAGGGAAGATAAAATGGTTGTGGAAAATAGATATAGTGTAGTAGGGACTCATGTTTAAAACAGCCTTGAGCTTACTGCTCATAAAACTCCTTCCTTTTTTCCTGACACCTAATCAATCTGTCCCTGGTATCCTGTTCTCTGTTCAGGTTCACCCACTGACACACACACTTTTTAATATGGTTCTGTTTTGTTCAACACAGGTTACACTTTGTTGTGACAGTGAGCCAAGGTGTTAGCATTTGTTGTTGGCTGACAGGAAGTTCCAGTATTAACAGTGTACAGAGCATGTGAACTGAGACTGTGATTTCATGGCTGCATCCTTGGGATTGTTTATTCAGAAATTTCTTTGTTATATTTGATTAACTAGTCACAGACTTGGGTCATGTCACAGTGCCTTACAAAAGTCCCTCATACCACATTTTGTTGATATACACAGTTGATGATTTTCTAATTTGACTTTGACAACAAACACTTTTTAACGGAATTTTCAGGAATTCATTTGGGAAAGAATACAAAAATGAAAAGTAAAGAAAAGTTCATTTTTTTCATTTATAATTATTTAAATATAAAATTGTCACTTCGGCTGATTTTGACCACAATAATACTGTAATGAAAATAAAAATGAGTTTTTTTTTCTAGAGGAAAGTATATTTGACCCTCGTGTGTCTCTGTCAGTTCTGCTTCCTTCCTTTGTGCCTTTTCTTGAGGATTACCTGTTAATTTTAATTGTATTAAATATGTTTTTGCATCTGTATCTGGAGTCCCGGGTTTTACCAACAGTTTATATACTCGGACTAACTTTTTGGTTTTGCTCATGTAAAGACCACATGTTTACTGCCAGCTTTTGTGATTCTGTATATGCTTCATTAAAGTGCATTTTCCTTTAAATCTTTGCATTATTAGCTCCTCTGTGTGACATGGAAAATGTTCAAGTAATAATAAATCCTGGCCATAAATATAGCTGTGGGAACGGAGACTGAACATTACTCTGCAATGTAAGAAAAAAGCTAAAGTCACAATTTTATTCTTTCTGAAATGTTAACATGCATCTTCTGTAAATCACTGATGGGGCATAACAACGTCTGTCTGTGCCAGTATTTGTGAAGGCCAGCTCTCGTTGCCAGTTTGCACTCTCTCCCTCAGTGTCTGGCAGTGGCAGCAGTAAATGAGCTGGTGACTTGTATCTCACGGCTCTTGCCAAGACATGTTTTTCCTCTGAACTGTTTCATCTCTCCTGCTTTATCACCACTCATTTTTTCAAAAAAATGTTTTTCTTTTCTTCACTTTGCCCGTGTTTTTCTCTTTCATGGCTTTGTTTACATTCACAGGGGATGGAAATCACAGACTCAGGAAGATGCAACCAAGGAACGCCGTTCTTTCTTTTCTTTGTCTTTTCCTTCCCCCCTTCCCCGGCCGCTGTGCTTGGGGTTTCCAAACTAGCGTCTGTGTTGGGGGGGTCCCAGGAGAGTAATCCCACCATAATAGTCGGGTGGAGTGGGCTGGCAGACACAGGAGAGGGAAAATGAATAGTGTGCTGTGGGGTTTTCCAAAGCTTAACTCCTCAAGGCCTTTGTAGACAACATTGTTTCGAATTGTGCTTGTTTTTATCTCAGCATGCACATCAAACATGTGATGAGGGACAAAGGTTGATAAATGCTTTGTGGCTGTCTGACACTCACGTATGGTTAAAAAAATGTCCGTTTGTTGGTTGTAACATTGGAAGTTTCCAGATAAGTTGTGTAAACATGGCTGTTTGTAAAGTTGTGGCCAAAGAGTCTAACAGAAATTTTGTTTTTAACAAACATTACTTCTTTAGTGTTCTGAGGTCTTTTTGTGAGATGTTTCTGTGGTATACTTAAGGTCGATAATGACGCTCTTATTGAGAAATACATACAGTTTATGCAAAGTGTTGATTCCTTCTTCACACCGGGCCATTGTCCAAGGGGCCCAAGCTCACAATGTATGTAGAAACACTCACAGTTGCCTGCTGCCATCCTGAGCAAGCTCTGCACTGAATGTTGAACGTTGAATGTTCTTTTGGAGACGGTCCACAGACTTGACAGATTTTCTTTGGTGCGATAAAACTTACTTCACAACAATGTTATTCCAGGACCCTCCCTCAGATAACGTTGGCCACCCCAGTTCATCATGCACTGCGGATGGATGCAGCAGGTTCTGATCCAGCTTGTGAAGTGAATTAATTTGTTTAGCCTTTTCTGTTTGATGAAAGTCCAATGGTGTCTGTCAGTTATGTTGTTGTGTCTAATATGTTTGCATTGAAATGGTTGCAAGCCGTCCATGTGTATATTTACACATTGCATACATGTGGTATTTTAGCTCTCATGCTGACTCCAGCTAGCTGTATTCCACCTGTGAGAGACCCAATGTTTACATGGTTGCAGTGGTTTTGCACTCTAGTCTGAATGCATTTCTCACTATAAAATCTGAAGCATTAAAGTTCACAAAAACCATTAATTCTGGATATATTCTTTCCCCTACATTTCTCAAATAAGTCTCTCCTAAAGCATGGGATAAATTTCCACTGGTATGCTGATGATATTCAGCTTTATTTATCAATAATTCCCAATGAATACGACCAGTTAGATAGATTACAGGCATGTCTTGGAGAAATAAAAACCTGGAAAACTTAAAATTTTCTGCTGTCTTTGGACCAGAGTCTTTGAAAAAGAAACTGCTTTGTCAATCAATAATCTGGATGGCAGTTGGCCTCCAGAAATAAAGTAAAAACCTTGGTGTAATTCTTGACTAGGACATGTCATTTAAATCCCATATTAAACAGGCTTCTAGTATTTCATTTTTTCACCTCCGTAATATTGCCAAAATTTGAAATATTCTGTTCAAGAGTGATGCAGAAAAACTAGTCCATGCATTCTTTATTTCAAGGCTGGGCTACTGTAATTCCTTACTATCAGGATGTCCACAAAATGCAAATAAAAGCCTTTAGCTGATCAAAAATGCTGCAGCAATAATTCTGATGAAAATTAAAAATAGAGATCATATTTCTCCTATTTTAGCTTCCCTTCATCATCCCTGTTAAATCCAGAATAAAATCTAACATTCTCCTTCTCACATATAAAGCCTTTAGGCTCCACCATACATCAGAGATCTGATTGTTCCATATATTCCTGACAGAACACTTTGTTCTCAGACTGCAGGTTTACTGGTGGTTCCTAAAGTCTCTAGAAGTAGAATGGGAGGCAGATCCTTTAGTTATCAGGCTTAACTCTTGTGGAACCAACTCCCAGTTTTTGCCTGTGAGACAGACACCCTGTCTACTTTTAAGGATAGGTTTAAAGCATGTTTTTTGATAAAGCTTATAGTTAGAGTGGCTTAGGTTATCCTGACCTATCTCTGTAGTTATGCTGCTATAGGCTTAGACTGCTGGAGGACATAATGACCACTTTCCCTTACTCTGCTACATTCTACTACCACTCTCTTGTTTTGCATTATTTGCTGTTATTTCAGCTTTTAACTTTAAATTCTCTCTGCTTTTCTCTTCATAGAAGCTACACCTTCCCTGGCTCTGTGTTTAGCTGTTGCACCTTCCTGGAAGAGGGCATCGGCCAAGCTAGTGCTGCCAGCAACTTAGCGTTCTCCATAATACACTTGGCCCTGTCTTTCAGTATTTACCCCTGTTTCTCTCCAAGACGTAGCTATTAGCAGAACTTTCAGCATGACTAACTGTAGGTGTTCTTTTTCATAATCTAGACTACAAAATGGCTCAGAGCGTATCTGCTTAGCTGTGTTTTCCTCCTAGATGATAGCTACTACTGCCTTTAACGTCCACCTTTTCTTTTACATAAAAAGTTCTTCTGGATCAGTGCTTCTGTGTTCTTCTTGTATGTATTTTCTGTTCTCTCAAACCCCCTGTTGGTCATGTCAGATGGCCATTTACACTGAGCCTGGTTCTGCTAGACGTTTCTTCCTGTTAAAAAGGAGTTTTCCTTTCAACTGTCACTATGTGTATGTTTGGTATGAGGAATAGCTGCAAAGTCAACGGCACAACGCAAGTGACTGCCCACTGTCGCTACATGCTCGACCAGGAGGAGTGAATGCTGCAAGTCATTGACTCGATGCAATCTACTAGGTTTCCTTAGATAGAAAACATTTTACCCAATAATGAATAACTGAATAATAAACTGAATTTGACTGCATTGTTTAATAACCAGGATCAATTAGAATGTATTTACTTGACTTGAAAGCTGTATGAATCAACTGAACTAAGACGACATGTGTTGTGAATTGGTGCTACATACATGAACTGAACTGAATTGGTTTAAGAGTTTCTTCTTTTCTCAGAGAAAATGTGCTCTTGGGCATTCAGCATGTGAAAGAGTGTGGATGCCTGTGTGCTTCGCTCCTCTTAGCAGCTCATGAATTCTCATGCAAAAGAGTAAGGCCTGCTACAGCTGTAAATCTTAACGGGAAGCTGATAAATTGGAGAAGCAGTGACAGGTCTACTTCCTCCTCTCAGAGTGGACTCTATTGCCTTGGGAAAGATGCGCCCCATGCTCCTCCTTCGAGGTCGGATCAGAGAGTGCGCAGAAGGAGACAAAAAAAGATGAAGGAGAGCCCACCCCAACCTCTACTCCCTCTTGACCCACCCCTTCATCTTGCTGATTATGAGGCTATGTCAAAGGAAGGGAGGAGCGAGTCAAAAGAACCAGAACAAGTGGAAACATCTAGATCTCAGACAGGCGTGAAGCGCATCAACTGACTCACTCAGCATGCTACACAAACAGTGAGTGCCTCCGACTGCATTCTTTAATCGCTCAAAGGCATACGCAGACTATACACAAACAGTACAGGCACAGAGTGCACACTTGCAAAGCGCTCACTGTGCAAACATGGAAGGAGGCCTTTCTTTGTTGTCATGGACATGCAAACCTATAGGGTGGCAGGAAAAACACACACCAGGCTCTGTCTGTGCTGTCCTATAGAGCTCCATTGTTCTTACTGTCTTTCTGATTTACTCATGTCTCTATGATGCCACATGTGTATTTTAAAGGCAGCAACAGTTTGCAGTCAATTGCCCTGATCTTTCACACAAAGCCTGACTTAGTTTCTGTTTGTCTGTCTGACACTGAGATTGAAGAAGTAAAGGGAAGTGAAAACATACAGTCTTAGAAAAGAAAGTTAAGGCCCACAACAGGATACAAAAACAAGGTGCAGACAGATGAAAGCCTATTGTAAGCCTCCCTTTGTTAGTTCCTCCATTACTTACAGGTGTAACCCTTTCCCTCTTTAAAGCAGAGCTAAATCACTTCAGCCATGAGGTTTTTGCGTCGTTAAAATGTAAAATAAGAGGCACAGTGAGTGCGACACATGATGTACCGCTTCTTTTGAGATAATAGCAAGCTGTAGACTGTTTTACCAAGGATTTTTCTAAGCACTAATTTTCTCTGCCTCGAGCCAGATCAAACAGAACTTTCTGTGTATATCCTTGACAGGGACCCACACCAAAGAAGCAACATTGGCTCACACAGATTAGTAATCTGTCAGTACTTGGTGGGAACCTGAAGCACTGAAGCCGACCGCATCCAGAATATCCTCTCCCACAGGATTTGATGGCATTCCAGAATCCTGTTTGCTCCTCCTCCCTGCAGAGTTTCAAAAACAAAACAACTAAATCCATCCATCATTCTGATGGGGCTGCTAAAAGGTATATTGCAGAGATGGATATGGGTATATCAAAAAAAAATATGGACTGGCACTTAAAAGGAGCAGTCTTTCTGATAAATCATGCAAGTCAGTTTTGCAAGATAAACAGGTTTCACAAGTTTGTGAATATTTATGGTGGGACAGCTTTAAGTTACCCATAGCCTGTAGTTTTCTCATTTAAAAGGTCAATTAAGGTTTGAAAAACATATTTATTGTCATTTCATAAATATTTCATTGGGTACACCTTGATAGTGCTGTATTGTTCTAATAAGAGGTTATTTGAGCTACTTTTGGCTTTCTGTTATGTTGAACCAGTCTGCTCATTCTCCTCTGATCTCTAACATCAACAAGATGTTCTGGGTGACGCCTTGGTCAGCAAAGTTTCTCTACCACCCTTTGCTCAGTCTTCATGGTAACCCACTGTTGTAGGCCTACTGGCTAGTGAAAGCACCAAATACTTCCATTACTAATTTGGGTTTCAAATCAAACATTTACAATAGCATCAGGATATAGGTTTGACAGCCGACGAGCTGCATTGTTGTTTGAACAGAAGGATGTTAACTCCCAGCACTGCTAGCATGTCTGTACTCAGACCTGTAGTTATAAAGATGTAATGTACAAAAACACTGCAGTTTTTTACTTGCAGGTGTAAATGTTGTGTGTGTACTTGCCACAGTAAATAATCCATCATGATATCCAGGGCAAAAACATTAGCAGGAAAAATTGGCGATGTAGTTGTTTCCTGTCGGTCAGCTCTAAGCTCGGCTAACGGCTCTGCTACTAAGCCTCCATATGCAGTCACACAGCATTCCATGGATCTTCACTCCAACAATCTGGCCAGCTGGGCCACCTGCTAACAGTCGACAATGCAGCTCCTCCTTCACAACAAGCCTTTCACTATCCTTTATGTCCCACAAAAGAGACCATCCTTATTTCAAAAGAGAATTGAAAAAAAGCTCAATCATGGTTCATGAAGCCATGAAACATTTTCACATTTTTGCACCATCTCTTATGTTCTGGCTCTGTCAAGAGATGCTGCGGAAATCAGTAATTCAGCATTTCCTCTTTAGGTGTTGTCTTTTTCATACACATGTGCATTGAAATTATAAGCTTTCCTATTTCACATTTTCCTTTATTCCTTTTTTATAAACTTTGAAATGATTCATATTTGCACCACAGAAAATGCAATATCCTTTCAGGTTTATACCAAAAACATTTGCTTACTTGTACTACAGTAAAAAAAAATACAACTGTTACAGTAAGGTCACATATCCTGCACAATCCTCACATGGTAGTAGTGGGACTACTTTGACTGATGTACTATATACACACAGAACTTTGGTTTTCAAACACACAACATAGAAAAATATATTCTTGGCAACCGAGCTGCTGTTTTAGGTGTTTTAAACTTGCTAAACTACTCAGGGAGCTCAGGTGGGAGGAGTGTCCTTGAAGGTTTCATGCAGAACCCCCCTGAAGTCCAATAAGGTGAATTGGGCAGTGTAACATCAAAGTTTCCTGTAAAAAAAACAAAACTAATTTGGTCTGGGCTTCACTGCAACGAGAATACATTAAAACAGAAGGAAATGATACAAATCAAGGAATGGCCTCCTTACAGTACATTTTGAAAACAATAACAGCAAGAAATATCTTTTGGTTTCTGCAAGACCTCTCTACTGTTGCTGTACACCAGAGGTAAGGAGTTCAGTCTGCAACCTAAGGCCTTTGTAGACAGATTAACTTACCTCTTCACGCCCAGAAACAAAAGCACTAATATGCTGGTATGTGTACTGTCAACTCAGAAGAAAAGAAGAACTGATAGGAAATTAGTGATTTCTCACCATAAAGGCCAGTGAGTTTATTGTGCCCGCATGGTTCCTGGAAGATAAATTATGAAAGCAGATTTCTCTAAACTGTGTTTCTGAAAAACAGACGTTGTTGATATTTTAATTCTTCTGCTCATAATTTGCTATGTAATTGAAAGATATTTTGAATGGGAGGTTTGTTGTTGGTGTCAGTGAACAAAGTCAAGTCAGTTATAAATGCTGGCCAGCACATGTCCTACAAGACGCTGTTGGGCAGGAACAGCTATGACAAAATTCACTCAGGTATTGTGCTAGAGCGGACTGTAGAGAGTACTGCTGGGCGTCAAGCTTCAGTTGTATTTAAGCTGCAACAACAAACAATTGGGACTTCACTTAGACATGTCACATTAACAGTATGCAATGTAATGTGTCTCCCCCTCATGCCTGAGAGCCTGCACTGACCATCTAGCTGTGTGAGGTTTCCACGTAGTTCAAACGCTCCACAATGTTAGCTGTCTCCAAGAAACACACCATCATGGGGTTAATTGACTACAGACCTGATGTCTGTGGTCATGAAATCCTTTGAGCGACTGGTCTTAAAGTATCTGAAGGACATCACAGGCCCCCAGCTGGACCCCCTGCAGTTTGCTTACTGGTCAAATCTGAATCTTCATCTTGCACAATCTCGAACAGGGATATACGCCAGGATCCTGTTT
Organism: Crenichthys baileyi; assembly: GCA_036173005.1. Taxonomy (NCBI): domain Eukaryota; kingdom Metazoa; phylum Chordata; class Actinopteri; order Cyprinodontiformes; family Goodeidae; genus Crenichthys; species Crenichthys baileyi. The sequence goes on from JAHHUM010002027.1 coordinate 206,072, forward strand.
GTGAACTTCAGCTTGGCCTTCAACAACTTTAACGCAGACATCCTCCATTAGAAGCTCACCCAGCTTACAGTACCAGCCTCTATGTTTCAGTGGATCATCATCTTCTTAACTGATAGGTATTAGGAGGTGAGGCTGGAAAACATCTTCTCCCGCACAAGAACCATCCGCACCGGCACCCCCCAGGGGTATGTTACCTCCCTGCTCCTCCTCTCCCTCTACACAAATGAATGCACCTCAGCCTTTTAAAACTCACTGTCTGACGATAAATCAAACTTTCCCAATTCAGGTCAGTTAGAGTAGCCTTTAAACTGTTTGTGAAAGCTCAGATGATGACGTCCTGACTCTTTAAGCTTCTGATAGATCAATACAAAAGTTAAATGGAAGCAAATTTGTGGATCTATTTTAAGACAAAACCTTAAACACACTTTCTGCATGGAGTTTGCATGTTCTCCCCGTGCATGCGTGGGTTCTCACCGGGTACTCTGGCTTCCTCCCACAGTCCAAAGACATGCCTGTTAGGTTAATTGGTCACTCTAAATTGCCCTTAGGTGTATGAATGAGTGTGTGCATGGTTGTTTGTGTGTTGCCCTGCGATGGACTGGCGACCTGTCCAGGGTGTACCCCGCCTCTCGCCCATAGACTGCTGGAGATAGGCACCAGCTCCCTCGCGACCCACTATGGAATAAGCGGTAGAAAATGACTGACTGACTGACCTTAAACACAACGTTTCATTGTGTGGCATCATGGGAAAAACAAAGAAATGAACCAAGATACCAGGAATAGACTTATAAACCTCAACAAGTCAGGTACATCATTGGATACAATTTCCAGATGCCTAAATGTACCACTGTTCAATTGTATACAAATATAAACATCCATCATCAAGCCATCATATATAAGGAGAAGGAGATTCTGTGTCCCAAAGATTAACGTGTTTTGGTACAAAATGTGTGCGTCAACCTAGATCAAAGAAAAAAAAAGTATGGAGATGGCGGCATTATGTGTGGGTGTGTTGCTGTAGGAAGGAAAGGGGTGCTTCCAAACGTAGACAGCATCATAAGGAAAGAGCACTATGTGGAAATACAGTGTCTGAAAATATCTGGTTTCAGCTGAATATGTGAGCCATACATGGAGTTCCTAAATGCTGATTACTAAAAATATTTCAGATATCAACTACTTGGAATATAACATTTTCTGTAACTCTTTCAAGAAAAAAGCTTAATAGAGCATATGTTGTTTCCACACAGGCCTAATCTGCCCCCGCAGTAAACTGTCCTGTAGATGCTTTTCTTGAATAGTCAGAATGCCCCCAATTAGTTTATCCTGGGGACTTAATTTGAACCTAATTATCATTTTCATGTTCATTTGTTATCTGCCCAGCAGCTAATGCCAGGACGATAAGATCATGGACTGCTGCCTACTCGTCTGCCCGTGTTTACAGCTGTGAGTGCACGGCAGGCGCCTTTCCTGGACGCACCCATAGGATTCAGCTGGAGGGTGGAAGAGCAGGCCTGATGGATATCACACTGATTATTCTCACTATTGCTTTCTTTATCTACACAACACAGTTGTGGGGACCCAAACTTTTGGATTTCAAATCAAAGAACAAATTCAGTCATATTGTATGCATTTGGTTTAATTAATCTATGCTGTGGAGAGACTCTAGTCTTAGAACATTAATCAGTAATTTAAACTGCAGATTACTAGTTAGTAGATTAAAATAGCATGCACTACTTCATGCATGCTATTGCATGTATTTACAATACATCAAGTATTTCTGCAAACACCTGTGAAGAGTCATTTAGGATACCCTGCCCTTCATACTACACCCCTGTGAAAGAAGCACAAAAAGCCTTTAAATAAGTAAATCTTTCAATAGCTTAATCAATAGCTCAATCTCTAAATTTTTTTTTTCTTAATTTAAATGAGAAATATTGGAAACTTAGAACTCTGACATTTTGCACACACATGCAGACAATTCTCACTTGTCATCTTATTCAGAGCTCAATAAGCTTTTGAAATGAATGCGTTATTGTTAGTTTCGTTTGAATTTTTGCCTTGAATTAGATTGCAGCTTTCAGCCACAGGGTGAATCAAATCTGTTTTCCTTAATGGTATCTAAATTGATGTGTCCAATGCTCCATTTTTTGCGTTCTAGTTGATTGTATTTTGGTTCGTCATCAGGACGCTTGGGGCTGAGTTCCCAAATGCAATACCACCAGTAATCGTAGTAATCATTCTTGTCCTGTATGCATACAAAAATGGAACCAATATTGATTTATTGAAATGGTAAACACTGGATATCTGTGGTTTAAAATAAAGAAATGACCAAAAAAAAGTCCAGCTGGATTTATCAAACCTGATTTACTTGGTTGCCTAATTGTTTTTTTTGTTAACCATCTAATCTTTAAAGTTCATGCAAGCTTCTTTCGGTGCTGCCTCTACGACCTTGCCAAAAGGTTGAACAGGTTATTCAAGAAGACTTTTTTTTTTTTGCACTGTTACCATTTCAATCCTGATTATTTGTACATTTTTACTTATCAAAATATATTTGGATTACAACTGATAGGCTAAGTATTGATTCTATTAGTAAATAGTTCCAAGATAATAATTCATTTTGCCATGTATAAGTTTATTTCCTTTCTAAAAAAGTATGCAATATGATGGCTCCCTGATTAAGGAGAAGTCACTCCTCCAGATTGAATATTGATAGGTTGGAGACTGACAAAAAATATTTTTTTATCCTGTTTGGATAATAACAAGTCTTTCTGAATTCTTTAAAGACGTGTTTTTTTTTTATCAAATCAACACTTTAACATATACATAAACAAATATTTTTTTAGGGCTTACATATAGAGCTGATCAAAGTGACTAGTGCATTTTTATCAGTTAGTTCGTGTTTGCCTGAGGTATAACTATGGTGCGACACAGGCCCATTTCCTTCTAGCCACTAATCCGGACACAGAGCCGTGTTTATCCTGCCACCACACACAGAGAGGAGGATGGTATGGGTGGTAAAAAGAAATCATTGAAGCTCACTGTTAGAGAACTGCAGCAAAGGGAAATCTTAAGGTCACCAAATTGTCATACTTTATTCTACAAAATGCTTATACCTAAATGTGCAGAGTTTGCAAATGCTACTTTGGACTGGAACCATTGACTTTGCTCATATGAGACCAAGATTGTGCTTTTCTGCTACACACATTCCAGGTGGGTTTTCCGTGGAACAAATGATAATAATGTAGAAAAGCACCTTATGCATTCAGTGAAGAATCTGTGATGCTGTGGGCCTTTTTAAGGCCCTGAGACGTGCATGACATCATTGACTCTTTGAGATACCAGGACATTTAAAATCTGGTGGCTTCTGCAAGAAAACTGAAAATAAGTCTTATTTTGGTCTTTAGACATGATAAGCATCTAAATCATACAGCCAAATCAACACATACATGATTCCAAATATACTAAATCAAATCTATTTTATTGCCATATCAGTTCTTAAACCTAAAATACATAGAAAACCTGTGAGGTGAGCTAAAGAGAAGAGTTCATAAGGAAGCAGCCAGTTTAACAACATCCAGTGTTATTGGAAAGAAAGGTCTCCTTACACTATAGCTTGTATGAACACAATGCCGTATTGTAGAGGCAAAATAACAGATAGTAAACAATGGAAATCTATATAGTTGTTCTCAGAATATGAACCTCCAGGTCAATTAGCCAGCAAAAGCAACCACATTACCTAAAGAGTAAAGAAATGTTGAAAAAAATGTAGAACTGAGATGGGTGGTCAGCATGAAATCCAAAGTACATTAAGTATCTTCTACTCTTGACTTTTTTTCAAATGTGTTGGGTACAGTTTTATATCCGTCCAAGTAGATTTAATTTTGACATTCAATTCAATTCAATTCAATTCAGTTTTATTTATATAGGGCCAATTCACGACACATGTTGTCTCAAGGCACTTCACAAAAGTCAGGTACATACATTCCAATTAGTCCTAACCATTGAACAGTGCAGTCAGAGTTAGTTATTTATTCAAATTGGATAAAAAGTTTTTCTATCTAAGGAAACCCAACAGATTGCATCCAGTCAGTGACTTGCAGCATTCACTCCTCCTGGATGAGCATGTAGAGACAGTGGACAGTCACTGGTGTTGACTTTGCAGCAATCCCTCATACTGAGCATGCATGTAGCGACAGTGGAGAGGAAAAACTCCCTTTTAACAGGAAGAAACCTCCAGCAGAACCAGGCTCAGTGTGAGCGGCCATCTGCCACGACCGACTGGGGGTTAGAGAGAACAGAGCAGAGACACAAAGAGAACAAAGAAGCACTGATCCAGGAGTACTTTCTATGGGAAGGAAAAGTAAATGTTAGTGGATGTAGCTCCTTTAGTCGTTTCATCTAGAAAGAAAGAACATATAAACTCTGAGCCAGTTTTCAAGGTTAGAGTCTGAAAGAGAGCCCATAGAGTTAGTCACAGTAAAAGCTCAGTCAATCGCCATGTCTAGGAGAGAGAAAGGGTTAAACACTGAAAGACAGGGCCATGTGGATCATCGGTAGAGGGTGAGCATTAAGTTGTTGCCAGCAGAAGCTCGGACGATGCCCCTCTCCAGAAAGGTGTCACAGGTAGACACAGAGTCAGGCCAGATGTAGCTTCTAGGAAGAGAAAAGAGAGAGAATAAAGTTAAAAGTTGAAATAACAGCAAATAATGTAAAATTGGAGAGTAGTGTGAGAATGTAGCGAAGAGGGTGAAAGTGGTCATTATGTCTTCCAGCAGCCTAAGCCTATAGCAGCATAACTACACAGAAAGTTTCAGTTCAGATTATTTAGTTAAACGGCGCTTATTTTCAACAATGTCGTTTCAAGGCACCCCACAAAGGGTCCCACTGATGGTCATTGCTATACTAAAAACCACAAGGATTGGGATACCTCTCTCTGTCAGACTGATTATAACCATTGGAAAAGAGAAGGGGTCATACTGGTAGCAGAAATGGAGGGTGTGTTTGCACCTCAACCATAACTGAGCCGGTTTAGGCTAAACCTGACTCCCCCTTACTCCATCCAAGAGGGAGGGAGGAAGGCTCCCTCCCTGATAAACTAAGCCACTCTAACTATAAGCTTTATCAAAAAGGAAAGTTTTAAGCCTAGCCTTAAAAGTAGACAGGGTGTCCGCCTCACTGACCAAAACCGGGAGCTGGTTCCACAGGAGAGGAGCCTGATAACTAAAGGATCTGCCTCCCATTCTACTTCTAGAGACTCTAGGAACCACCAGTAAACCTGCAGTCTGAGAACGAAGTGCCCTGTTAGGAACATATGGAACAATCAGATCTCTAATGCATGATGGAGCTAGATCATTAAGGGCTTTATATGTGAGGAGGAGAATTTTAAATTCCATTCTGGATTTAACAGGGAGCCAATGAAGGGAAGCTAAAGTAGGGGAAATATGATCTCTCTTTTTAATTTTCATCAGAACTCTTGCTGCAGCATTTAGAATCAGCTGAAGGCTTTTAACTGCATTTTGTGGGCATCCTGATGGTAAAGAACTACAATAGTCCAGCCTTGAAGTAACAAATGCATGGACTAGTTTTTCAGCGTCACTCCTGGATAGGATATTTCTAATTTTGGCAATGTTCCAGAGGTGAAAGAAGGAAATTCTAGAAACCTGTTTAATATGGGATTTAAATGGCATGTCCTGGTCAAAAATAACACCAAGGTTTTTTACTTTATTACCGGAGGTCAATTTAATGCCATCCAGGTTAAGTGATTGACTAAGCAGTTTCTTTTTTAAAGACTCCGGTCCAAAGACGACAACTTCTGTCTTGTCTGAATTTAGAAGTAAAAAATTTAAAGTCATCCAAGTTTTTATATCTTCCAGACATGCTTGTAGTCTATCTAACTGGTTGGGTTCATCAGGATTTATGGATAAGTAAAGCTGAGTATCATCAGCGTAACAGTGAAAATTTATCCTATCCTGCCTGATAATTTTACCTATTGGAAGCATATATATAGTAAAGAGAATTGGCTCAAGTACTGAACCCTGTGGTACTCCACAATTAACCCTGGAGTTTAAAGATGATTTATCATTTACATGAACAAACTGGAATCTGTCAGACAGATAAGATTTAAACCAGCCTAGCGCTGTTCCCCTGATCCCTACAGCATATTCCAGCCTTTTTAAGAGAATATTGTGGTCGAGTGTATCAAATGCAGCACTGAGATCTAACAGAACCAGTACAGACACAAGTCCATTATCTGAGGCCATAAGTGACTTATATAATTAGTGACTTTCAGCAGAGCTGCTTCAGTGCTATGATGAGCTCTGAGGCCTGACTGAAACTCTTCAAACAGGTCATTGCTGTGTAAATGCTCACACATTCGATTAGCAACTATTTTCTCAAGGATTTTAGATAAGAATGGAAGATTGGATATCGGTCTGTAATTTATTAAGTCATCTCGATCAAGCAAAGGTTTCTTAAGTAAAGGTTTAATTACAGCTACCTTAAAAGCCTGTGGTACATATCCATTTACTAAGGATAAATTAATCATATCTAAAATGGGGCTGGTAATCAGAGGGAACACTTCCTTAAATAATTTGGTTGGGATTGGGTCTAACATATAAGTTGAAGGTTTAGATGAAGCTAATATTTCTGATAACTCAGGAAGCTGCACAGGATAAAAACAGTCCAAACACAAATCAGGTTCTACAGTTATTTCCAATGTTGTTTCACTTGCTGAGGATGAAGTAATCATCTTCGGGAGTATGTCAAAGATTTTATTTTTAATAGAATCAATTTTATTTTGGAAGAATCCCATAAAGTCACGACTGCTAAGAGCTAAGGGAATGGATGGCTCAACAGAGCTATGACTCTGTGTAAGTTTAGCAACTGTACTAAAGAGAAACCTAGGATTGTTCTTGTTCTCTTCTATTAATGATGAGAAATAAGCTGTTCTGACTTGGTGAAGTGTCTTTTTATACAACAGTTGGCTATTTTTCCAGATTAAGTAGGAATCCTCTAGTTGTGTAGAGCGCCATTTTCTCTCCAATTTTCTAACATTGTGCTTTAAAGTATACGGAGATCTAAATGAAACCAAGGAGCCTGCCTCCTATGAAAACTTACGTTCTTTTTCAAGGGGGCTGCATTGTCTATTGCACCACGCAATGATGAAGTAACACTATGAACAACAGAATCAATTTGTGAAGGGGAAGAAAAAGAATTATTGCCCTCCACTGTGCTTTTCAGTGATAATGAGGAGATTAAAAGTGGAACAGATTCTTTAAAGGTTGTTACAGCATCGTCTGATAATGATCTACTATAATGAAATTTTCTTTCAGGTGTGGAGTACTCGGTTAAAATAAACTCAAAGGTTATTAAGAAATGGTCAGACAGGACAGGGTTATGAGAAAATATTGTTATGTCTTTACACTCAATGCCATATGTCAGCACAAGGTCCACAAGAACAAAACAATGTGTGCATTTACTTTTTACTGCATTGATATAAATATCACCTAACAGGCTAAACATAAATATTTAAACTTGAACCAACATTCTAGGCTGCTCCAAATTTTAAACAGAAGTATTATCTTGATGATGTTGGAAACTCAGAGGTCATTTTATCACATCAAGTGGTAAAAGCATATACTCACCCTCCATCAGTAACTGCAAATGGAAGACCACTACAATAACACACAATGGATCCACATACAAACACATACCTATCTACTGCCATGGCAAAGGTCAAAGGTAAGCAGGAAGGTCTCTGATGTTTTGGGTGTTTTCTCACCCGGGGGCTGTTTTTAGTATTTGCTACTGAGTAATCACTGATTTAGGTTTGATTCTGACTCAGATGTCCTGAGCCAACCCTGTCTGTTTCGGTCATTCATACATCAAACTGCAACCAGAAAAACAAACACCAGAGAGTCACACTGACAGGGCAGTGGCCTCTGAGGAACTGAAGCCACATTATAAATCAAAACTTTTACACAGCAGTGATAGAAGTCTATGTACTCTAGTCCTGTATGATGCAGGGATTTAACTTACTCTGCTTTTTACACTTTAACGGAATAGGCTTAATTGAGTTGCAACTAGCAACAACAGTGTTGCGTGAGGGTAAAAAGTTATTTATTGTTGATAGACCTGTGCTATATTGTTCAAAAAGCAGATTGGTTGTTTAACTTTGCTTTTCTTATCTCTCAGTCACTGGTTATTTACTGCAGATGTTCAACGGGTTGAAATCTGCACATGGCTGATGTTTCATGTCGAAGGTAGTATCGGTTTACTCCGGTGTTTCCAGTGAGATGGATGGATGGAGACCAGCCTCTGCAAAAACATGTCTATTTCTGTCCTCCGTTGTTTGCCATTTAGTCATCACTATGTATGTAGCTTTTGCTCCCAAAGAAAAATTAACATATGTTTCCTCCCTCTCTGCATGTGTCCATACATTAAGTGAAAGGCCCTTACACTGTCTAATATTTTACAAAACACCTGGCACACTTAGCTGCAATGAATGGTAATGGTATGGCTGACACATTTCCAAAATGAAGTCAATCTTTGGACGCATAATATTAAAGCCTCTTAAAGCCTGTGGTGATTTGACTCTGCTTTCTCTTGGCAGAGAGAACAGTGCTTTGCAAAAATACTCATTTTCTTTTAACTTATGATATTTCAAAACAATATAACCACAAACCTCAATGAATTTTATTGGGATTTTTTATGATGGACCAGGATAAAGTAATGCATAGTTGTTGAGTTGTTTATTTTTTTAATTAAATCTAAAAATGTGGCTTGCATTTGTAATATGTCTCTTGTACTTCACCAACAGGGGCTAAAATGCCACTCAGAGAGGAAGAGGTCATTATTCAAAAACCAACATAAAGAGACAGATTACAGTTTACAAATGCACTCAGGCACAAAGAACTTAATTTTTGGGGTCATGTGGTCTGTCAAAACTAAAACTGCAGTGTCTGGCCAAAATGAGTACTTCATTTAGAGAAAAACAGGCGAGGATTGCAAGCCTTAGAATACCATCCCAACTGTGAAGTACAGGGGTGAGGGTATTATGTTTTACGGGTGTCTTGATGCAGGAGCGACTGGTGCACTTACAACAACAGATGGCATCATACGAAAAACTGATGTTGTCATATAAGGTTGAGTTTTTGTCTGAGTAGCGTACAGAACAAAGCTCGGGAGCAGCATGGTGAGTTGCAGAGCTTTCTTTAATAATAAGAATAATAAACTGGAAAAATTTACACAAGGTAACACAGACTTGGTAATGGACATGGAGTAGGTAGAAGCCAGGAGGAACCGGTAGAGAACAATGAAAACCAGAAAGTATAAATACTGGGGTAGAGTGGAGAATGGACCAATGAACAACAGGAGCTAATGGGAAGAAATCTGGAGCAGCTGGTGAGGATAAGACAACTGAAGAAGGGAGGCTAATTAACACAGATGAGCAGGGAATAACAAAAAGTGAACAGAAATAACAATGGAACTAACTAAAGAACATAAACAGGGAGGAACCAGATCTACAAAGTATTACAAACTAAAGCATCTAACACAGGAGCCCAAGAAAGTAATCTAAACACAAGAATGAATGATAAATCGAAACATGAAGGAACTGAAACAACAGCAACACGGATGTGCAGAGATGTGCAGGGATGTGCAGAGATGTGCAGGGTAATATTGAAGCAACATGCCAAGACAACTCAATAGCGACAACAGGCATACCACCAAATTTGTTACAAAGTGGCTTAAGAATGAAAAAAAAATCACTCTTTTGAAATGGTCAACACAAAGCTCTAATCCTAATCAGTGTTTGTAAGCAGAACTGAAAAGTGGTTTCCACACAAATGTTACCTCACTAGTTACACCACTTCTATCAGTGATTTTATTTGTGCCATTCTTTCTGTTTTTTAATAATGAATTAACAAGTGCTCCATAAGACATTTATAGCTTGAAATATTGTCTAACACTGCATTTCACAAATTGACCTGTCAGCTGTGCTCTTTGGTCTTCACTATCCTGTTTGTTTTACTAATGTTCTCTAACATACACTACCAGTCAAAAGTTTTAGAACGCCTTTCTCATTTAATGGTTTTCTTTATGTTTATGACTATTTACATTGTACGTAGAATCTCAGGCATCAAAACAGTGAATGGACACATATGCATTCATGTAGCAACCCAAAAATTGTAAAATAACTTAAAATATGTTATTTAATCTGGCTATTTTGTAATAATGTAAAATATAGAAATGTTTAGTTATTTCATACTTTTTGTTTACTACATAATAACACTAACCCAGGTTTGTTGTCTCTGATGAGAATCTACAATTTAAATAGTCATGAAAATAAAGAGACCCATTAAGTGAGAAAGGCGTTTTAAAACTTTTGACCAATACTACATTGAAGGCTTTCCAAGAATCGCTGGGTTTATACTGAGATTAAATTACACACATACACAGGACAAGTGGACTTTATCTGCTAATTAGACTACTTCTGAAGGCAATACGTTTTGCTGAATTGCATTTAGGAGTATCAGAGTAAAAGAGGCTGAATACAGATGTTCACCACATTTTTCAAATTTTTTTTTGTAAAGAAATATTGAAAACCTTGAATCATTTCCTTTCACTTCACAGTTATGCTTAACTTGGTGTTTATCAATCACAAAAATCCCAATTAAATGCATTGAAATGTGCGGTTGCAATGTGACAAATCTAAAAATATCAAGTTTGTGAATTCACAGAGAACATCAGGACCAGACTGTGGAACCCCTGGCTGAGCAAGACAAGAATATTAAGAGATGTCTATGTTTTTCAGGGTTAATATCAGTCACACAATTAGCGAGCATTGGTTGGATAATGCCATACTCTATTCTATATCTATTTTACATTCGTATAACTGCAGATAAATATCCAATAGAATTTGGAGTTGAGGTCCATTCCAGAACTGAATTTAAAAAAAATAACAAAGGGAAAAAGATCTATTCAACAGAGATTTACAGGTACACTTAATATGGTTGTCATGCAACAGATCCAGTAATAATAGGTTTACAAGTGTTAAGCTGCACTCTGTTATCCCTGTGAGAAGAGCTAGTCAATCAGTGACATGTGATACCATCTGTCCAAAAAGGTGTCTGTTGATTCATGTAAGCACTCACTTGCAGCATATGTAGACAAAGATAAACACACCTGTCCAATACAGGACATATCGGTCGCCCCGCCTTAATCACAAAGTGTACTTCTTTCAAATACAAGGCAAGATTTTCAGTAGGTTTTTTTAAAATGGACACAGATAGACAAAGCCAACATAGGGGCCGATTTTGTATAATTAATACTTCATTAAGTAATCTTATGATCCATTCACATTAAGCTTTCAACTACTTCAAGGTACTATGACAACGCGTTTTTGTGGAAAGTTCTCCTGCTCAGTGGACAGCTTGTTGTGACTGGTCTAAATGCTGTCAGGTTGCTGTGGTCACCTGAAGTTAGCATGAAAGACAAAGAAAACTCAAACACTCAACAACTAAAATACCGCTCTTTCAGTCAGTACAAAGGTTAACAAAGGTTAACAAAGGTTAAAAAGGACAACCAACTACACCAGAAAATAATTATCAGACAATCCAATCAAAACTAAAAATATAAAATGTATGACTGATTAAATACAATCATGTCCACTAGTGTTTTACTAAGTCCACACCTATCCATCAATGTAATCTCACCTGTAAATTTTACAATAAAGCAGGCCCATACCATTACACTTTCATCGATGTGCTTCTTTGTTCAAATTTTACTTTACAGTTTCCCCGCCTATCCAGACACATGCAACTTGTAAAATAATGTCTTTATCGATGTATTATCCCTCCAGGCTATTACCTGACAAAGGACAACAGAGATCACACTAAGGGAGCTAAAGACTAAGGGAGACATGGGACTAGAGAAAGAAAAACACGGGCAAAGGAATACATGAAGTAGGAACATGAATATGAAAAAACCTGCAAGAAATAAAACAGAAATCAATAATCCATGAACAACCAAATCAATACTCAAATCAATATTATTTCGGTTGTTATAAATTAATTTTATTACCATGTTTATTTCGTTGGAAATCAAAAGTTTAATGACTGTTGTTTCAGTGATCACAGGGTCAGTGATCAGAGGTTTTTTGACCTCTATTGACTGCTGTGCACTAGAGGCAAAACATTTAAGACTGGGGCACAAAATTCAGCCTCTAGATGTTCAAAGTTGGTAGAGATATACCACAAAAGATCTTCAGCTGCAATTGCAGCAGAATGTGATTCTGCAAAGTACTGAGCCATGTGAGCAAAGCAAATATGAGACTGAAATTACCTGATGTGTAAACAGTGTTAATTAAATTGTCATCTTGCCTTAAAAGGCCTGTCCCCTTGTCTTTAATTTCTACTGCTTTGTGTTGGCCTATCACAATAAATCTCCCAAACAATACATTGAAGTAAGTGGTTGTAACGTGATAAAAGAAAAAAAGGTCCAACAAATTTAGTACTGTTTACACATAGCATACAGTGGCTTGTAAAAGTATTCATACCCCTTGAACTTGTCCACATATTGTCACATTACAACCACAAACATAAATATATTTTATTGATGCTGTTTGTTGCCCAATATTCTCTCAACCAACCTCTGAGGCCATCACAGAGTAGCTGTATTTGTACTGAGATTAGATTTCACACAGGTGGACTCTATTTAGTCATTAGCAATCATCAGGCAACTTCTGAAGGCAATTGATTGCACTCAGAATAAAGGGGGCTGACTACTTTTGCACAATGCCCTTTTCAGTGTTTTATTTGTAAAAAAAAAAAATCAAGTATAATTTTCATTCCACTTCACAAGTGTTGGTCTTTCACATAAAATTACAACAAAATATATATTTGTGGTTTTAATGTGACAATATGTGGAAAGGTTCATGGGGTATGAATACTCTTATAAGCCACTGTAGTTAAATGAGAAGTTTAGGACATTTGGAGGCCATGTATCCCAAACAATGCAGGCCCAAAATACACACACATATACACGTACAAGGTAAATATAGTCAGTTTCATTGAGCTTAAAGATTCATACATTATTATAATGTCATCAGTCTAGCTCCCATCAAGTGCTCAAAGCAAAGGTAAAATAAGTTTGCTAAGCCTTTTGCTCAGATAGTGTTTTCCCACATGTAATTGTGGTTGAGCAGTAAATTTGTCTAACATGGCCTTTCCTGTCTCCCTCTCTCCATCCACATCTGCCAACTACAACTACAATGCCCCCTATTTATAGTGTTTTTAACTCAGATATTAACTCTCTCCCCCAGTTTTTTTTCCTGGCACTTCCCTTGAGAGAGGAAGTGTGTGCATGGAATGTAGATCTAGAGGAGCAATGGGCAAAAACTTGTTTATAGCAACATCATGTTGTGTTTCCAGCACTTTTTCTCAAGTGAAAGAGGGAAGGCCTGAGCTAATGTCTGACCTGACCAAATTGCCAACTAGGAATAAAACGACTTGCAGGGGGCCAGTTATGCATTTTAATGTTCTAGCTTATAAGCTTTCTGCATGCAAAGGGTAATCACACTCTGAATCTATTTTCAGGGTCCTTTGAAAGAGATTTTGTGGTGTACGTGTTTCGGTATGTTATTGTGTAAGCCAAAAGCCGAGTGCTGAGATCCCGGAGATCTCCTTCCTCCAAGGCCGGTGCTGGAGGAAAAGCCGCGACTAGTTGTAACATCCTGTTTTGAGCATAAACACTGTTCAGCAAGCCTGTGCTTTTATATCGTATTGGAAAAACAATCAGTCCTCTCACTGTTTCAGTCTGCATCCCTGGTGTCCAATAATGATAATGATAAGAACCCCCACTGCAGCCTGGACACAGACATATGAGTGCGTGTTGTAGAGGCGGCAGGTGCTGTAAGTGTGTCTGGCCTGACATCAGACATGATAGGAAATCCCAGAGAAGAAAAACCTCGCCTGGCTGATGTGTCTGTCTGCCTGCTTTAGAAGTCCTGGGGTATTTTCTCCTGATGTCACCTCCTCTGGTCACAGCTGGGTTGCAAGCCAGGAATATTCCAAGTCTGGGCTTCCTGCCTTTTTCTTTCGGGGTCATGGGTAACCTCATAGGAAAGTACAGACTCCAGTCACACATGGATGAGTGAATAAGACAGTAGCTCTGAACAAGTAGCTCTGTGAGAAAGGACTCAAAACCGGATAAAACTGGACAAGGTTTTTTCTCTGTTTGTCTATCATGCACCTGTGCACCATATGGTGGCTTGCTAAAGTATTCACACCCCTTTAAGTTTTCATATTTTATCTAATTTCAACCATAATCTGAGTACTCATTGTGCTCGATTGGGATTTTAGATGGTGGTGCATTATTGTGTAGTAGAAAGAAAATCATGCAGTTTTATAAATGTTTCGCAAATAAAATCTGGAAACTGTGGCATGCGTTTATATTCAGCCCCACCGAGTCAGTTTTTAGTAGAGCCATCTGTTGCTGCAATTAAAGCTGCAGATTATGAATGTCTCTACCAGCTTTGCTTCTCTAGATACTAAAGGTTTTTTTGTAAACATGACTGATTAAGTCTAGCCACAAATTCACAATTGGATTTACTTAGACTGGGCCTTTTTGCCAGTCTCAAGCTTTTTGAAGCTTCTTAGCTCCATCCATCTTCCAGTCAGCTCTGATCAGCATTCTTGCCTTTGCTGAAGTTAAGCATTCCCATGGCATCATGGTCCCACCACCATGCTTGACTGTGGGGATCATGTGTACAGAATCATGTGGAGTGTTAGTTTCCTGCCACACATATTTTGCATGAAGGTAAAAAGTTGTTTTTTCCATCTAACCAGGGCACCTTCTTTTGTGTCCCCCACACGGTTTATTGACGTTTTCAACAAAACTTCTCATGAACTTGCTTCTTGCTACTCTTTTGTGTCAGTGTAGATAAACGGTAGATTTATAATATACTTCTTTCGTTTTTGGATCATGGATATTATATAGCTTTATCCCTGACCTGTCTGGTGTTTTCCTTGGTCTTCATGAGGATGTAGGTTTACTAATGTTCTCTAACAAACCTCTGAGACCTTCACATAACAGCTGTATTTACACTGATTAAATTAGACACCGTCTGACTCCATTAACTGATTAGGTCATGTCTAAAGGCGATCGATTTTATTTAGGGGCATCACAGTCCCAAAATGCATGCCACACTTCTACAATTTTTATTTAAAAAAAATCTGACTGTTATGTTGGTCTATCACATAAAATCCCAGTAAACTACAGTGACATTTGCGGTCGCCTTGTGACAACATTTGAAAAAAAAAACTGCAAGAGATGTTTTACAAAGCACTGTAAATGAAACAAAAATCAAAACGAAATGAAAGTGCAGCAGAGTCTTCATAAAGTGAGCTTCAAAAATAGTTCAGGAACGTGATGCAGGAAGTGACTGTGGGGGTGTGGGTGCAGCTTCTAAAGAGCACCTGGAAACTCTGTTCATTTCCACTTTTGATCAAGAAATCAGTCTTGTGCACAAATGCAAGAAACAAATAAATAAAGCAGACGTTATGAGTGCAGGTTGTGAATTTATTTCCATTCAGTTAGAAGAAAGGCCTTGAAATCTTGCTCCTTCACAAACACATAACAACCCCCAAAAAACGTAGAAAAATACACGCTGCTGTTTGAACCCAAAAGGAGATTCAGTGTTTAATTCCAATATACACTTTGCATATAAACGTCAGAGACAGTGGCTTTAAGCTGAGGCATTTCCCGTTAAAGAGAACTATAAGAACAAGCACTCATAAGAAGGCACTTTTTGATTTTCTTCAACTCTTCATAAAACTTATGGAGCCTACATTCAAACATTAAAGGTTTATGTGTGTGCTCAAAAGATGAAGGAGAAAGACAAGTCTAAATGTCCTCTCCTCTGTTTCACCCCCAACTTTAAGATTACTTTGAAAATAGCATATCTGAGCTTAATAAAGGTGAGCCCAGCTACCACTACAGGACTAAAACAACCTAAAGTGAGCCGACTTTGGAAGGAATATCAGGTTGGAAAGATATTGATGGTTCAAAGAAGGTTTTTAAGACAGAAACCCCCAAGTTTCCTCTCCTGAGGTAAGTCAAACAACCAACTCATAAAATAAATCATCGAAGGGTGCTGCTTTTTGGTTAAAGCAGAAAGAATGTTCAAGGCATATGTGAAATTCAGAAGCCAACCTTAAGCAAAATACTTACTGTTTTGCTACTGATCACCTTCTAAGTTCTTTTAACATCGTATCCCTTTCAAAACATCTCATTAGTCTCCTCTCAATACACTAAATGCGACCTTCTACTGTAAATGTTCAGTTTCTTTCAATCTGCTCAAGATCCAGCTCCCCACCGAGCTGGAAAATGTCCCTCTGTTTTCCATGATCACCCTTCCAGAGGGTGCATTTACTGTCCACAATGCAGCACACAGGGGAACCGGGCCGTGAGTACACACTGCAAGCAGAATCACTGTCCAGTTCCCCGTAGGATGAATCTTCTTCCTCTTCTTCGTCATCTGCCATCGCATCCGCCCGCGACTCCAGCCCCCGCTCAGACACAGCGGCGAAGTCCATCTCCAACTGCCCGACGGAATCGAACGAAGGTACGGTCAGGCTAGACTTGAAGCTGTCAGAGGATGAGAATCCAGGCCAGCTTAAGCTTTGAAAGGTTTGAAGTTTCTAGATGGAGGAAAGAATGGAGAAAAAATGTGACTTGACATCAGTGAAACTACAAAAGTTAAAGAGTTTTGACAGTTTCAATTTGAAAGCAAGTTTTTCCCAGAAAGCTAGGAGCAAATTGGGTTTCTGTTAAGGCAGCCAAAACGTTAGCTTTGCCTTGCTTCAACAGCATATGTACATGTAAACAAAAGCACACAAAGAAGCCACTCAGGAACATGCACACGACTCTAACCCATCTGGTTTGACAGTGGGGAAAAAAGGACTGGGATGAGCTGCAAACCACAAAAAGGTATATATTGTCTAAGTGCGGTCCGGGCTTATTCATGGCTTGAGACATATCAAGTACAGTAAAGTATTTTTTTATATGAGTCAATGTACATCTCAGGAATTTCAGATAAAACATATGCAAACAAAACGCTGCATTTTGCTTCCAAAACTAGGTGTTAAAAGAGACTCAAAGTAGTCTGCTTCCTCTCTGCAGCAGACAAAGGCAGTGGTGCAGTGCAGTGTAGGGGTTAATGATCTCTGGAGTGCCCTCAGGCAGCAGATGTTTGAGGCATGGTGGTGAATAGAGATGTTTGCTCCACAAAGCCTAATCTCAAATGACAGACACCTGTAACATTGTCTTACGTGTTCAGAAGTGGATTTTGCCATTAAGAGCTGGAGCTCTGTGTTATTTAGTGACGTAGCTGGACATAAAAGAATAATGTAAGGCTGGACTTTTCGGTCTGGGTTTAAAGTTCTGCCTCCTTTTGCTGAATTAGCATACTTAGTCTGCAACCACTTGAGGTGATCATGTTAAAGTGGGAGGCATTTTTGCTCTAGTTACACCAGTGGAGTTGAAAAAGGGATTTCTAAGCTCTGGAGCTCTGCGTTCAGCCGCCCAGTATCACCTCACTACTAATTAACGCAGAGGAGGAGACGAGGGCGAAGAATTGCAGAAAACGGGGAGAATATGCACAGTATGCTTTCTATGAAATCTACTGAGGCAGACTATGCTTTGAGTGGGTGTGGTGGTTGGATGGAGGAGCACAGTTAGATTACTTCTATAAAACAAGCTTGATGATCCTATACATATCTTATGCAGAAAAATATGTACAGTGCTGTTAAAAGTTTCCCCACTTACAGAAAACAGTCTTTTTGCTTTTTTTAACCCTAGTAAAGACAAAATGCAGAGAGTAGTGGTGACAACTGCCATCAAGTGTTTGTGTTAACTTGCAATGAGTCTTTTAAAGTGTCGTGGAGCAATTTTGCCCCACTCTTCTTTGCAGAATTGTTTTAATTGAGCAGCAACGGCCTGTTTAGGACATGTTATAGTGGCAAACCCCAGGACCACTTGAGCTTAAAGTCAGAAACTGAAGACCAAGCATACCCCTGCAGGATTTTCGGGTAGCGTGCAGAATTCATGGTTCCAACTTTGAATACTTTATGGAGAACACATTTGCCAGCACAGGCAAGGACTGTGTGACTGCTGTGCCTGCGTGGTATAGCTGTCTTTGTAGGGATCCTTTACTGATAATATGTATGCTTCCTCCCTCGCCTATAAACTTACCAATATGAGCTGAAGGCACAAGTCTTAACCATCGAAATATATGGATTATGCTTAGTTGTTTCTGCACTCCAGTTCTGTTGCTATTGCATGCGAGCCTGCTACAGGCAAGGTGGAAAGAAGCTGTGGGTTTGCAGGTACATCAGAAACAAGATTCGGAATAAAGCAGCACCTTAATGCTGTTTTTTTACAGCACAATTTTCATTCCAAAAAATCAGGAACACGTCGCTGAAATAACAGCACAGATGTTGTCCTTAAAGAGGAAAAACAACTTTGTGCTGCATTTAAATGGCCGCAGATAAAACTATATTCTTAAAGAGCTGCTTTTTAGTCAACAGTGCAGACTCATTTTCCTTTCTTATAATTAAAGGTTTAAAATATTGAAATAAGACATTGTAACCAGATTAAAATACATTAAGTGATGCTAACTGGCACATGAATTTATTATATTTGTTTAACACTTTTTATCAATAAAAACTTGATGCACAAGTTCATGTTCATATACTCGGGTATAGAGGGTGACAGGCTTTGCGGTTAATCTGTCAGGCTTAAACTCAAGCAAAAATGCAATATCATCATATCCTTAGCTAATCTGTCAACAGTGTTTCATAGTCACCAAACACTGAAACATCCTAATCATATCTCATGACACTCTGAGTTAAGATGTTCCTGCTTTACAGACATGTTTGCAGAGAAAGCAGAAACAATTCAGACACCTGCTATGCTGATGGCCTTTGGTGTTTAAGTTAAATTTAGCAACAACAGCAGTCTCTGGTACACAAGCAAGGAGATGGGTGGATAGTTAAGTTTGGTCCAGTCTGAAATTTTTCTGCTACATTACGCTAAATCCTAAAAACAATTACAAACCCGACACTCAAGAGATGTATTCTGTTTGGTATTTGATTTGAAGTCTTGGGTAAGTGAGTGCTTCACTGAAAATATGCACATTACTCTATTCTTTTTAGGTTATTTGAATCCTCAGTGGAAAAACTGGTGTTATTTTAGAAATAGTGAAAGTAATCAGTTTCACAATACACATTTCTTCGATGCACAAGCTACTGGAGAACAGCCTTTAATGTAAACATGCAATCTACAACACAGGATGGAAAGGCAGCTGCAGAAGCACCCGCCGACGTTAGGCAAATTTCCTCCTAATAATTCGGGCAAACAACAGCAGGGTAAGAGAAAGGGGAAAAAGTCCTGCATTGTAACTGAGAAGAGTCATGCATATTGAACACAGAAATAATCTAACCACCATTACATTCAATCTGGAAGAAACTTTGAAGGATCATACTGTTGTTTAATTTAGTTCAGTGGTGAAATTAAATCCCACTCACACGATTTGATAACCAAAAACAGCAAACACCTTATAAAACAAAACTGTATAGATGTGGAAGCAAAGAATAAAATTTATTACTGACTGTTAAATTTATACTTCCACCTCTGCATCGGTTATCTTGGTTGTTGTCTGCGAGTGACTGCTTTTATCTAAGTGCTAATCTGGAATTTATTACACAGACGCTAAATTACCTATAAGAACCTATAAGAGACAAAAACAAATATCTTAAGATGGTAATATGCATGAGCCAGTATGAGATTCTCACAGGATGATAACTTAGTATGACTGTATCGTGGTATTACGGTATTTACACAATCATCTATAACAAAAATTGCTTTTATATAAAAAAGACAAACAATAATTCCTACTGCTGCTAAAAATCTCATATCTGTAAGACTCATTTTATTTTTACTTTGATCCCCTGACTGAATAAAAATCTACTAAATTAAGTAGTAGTTTTTAAGTAAATTTGCTGTTACATAAGATATTATATACTTTTGCTGTTGTGCTTTCAGTAGAGTAACACTAGGAGTATAACAATATATTACAACAGATTTTGGTTGGTTATGTAGCCTGCAGTCTGCTGCTGAACAGAACGCTTTGCTCTACAGCCAGAGAAAATTGGTCATTACTGAAACTAACTTCTAAAACCTTGGTGTACCCCATGCCCAGTTGGTTGGGGTTGAAAACAATTAAATTATATGTATCATATACATATAGTATTTCTGTGCACTTGCATGCACATATATGACAAGCTGAAACATGTTGTTTTTCACAGTAATGATGCACCCTGAGACACCTAACTTGGTTTTCCCACAAGCCTCCAGGGCTTATAACTCAACAATGATCACCATGTCTGCAATCCCAGAAATGGAATGAGATGCAGGGAGAGGAGGGGATGAGAAGAGAGAACTTTGGCCAACAAGAAGATATAAATAGAAGAGTAAGTCTGCTGTCTTCTATGCAGGAATATTTTCTCATTTTATTTGGCAGTTTTTTTTTTCCCTGAGCAGCTCATAGAAATACGCACACACATGTATGAAGTTTGCTCAACACAACCTGTTTTACCTGACCTGCTAAGGCAGCAGCACCAAAGATTGCCTGTCATTGTTTGTCAGAGGTTTGCAATAACCCAACTGAAGTTATCAAGCATCCATACTAACCCAGAAAAGGCTGTTTCCTGAATAGCAAAGTGTAAGCTGCATCAACAATCATTCAGCAACTGACCTACTATCAAGAGATAACATTCCCCTTTTGACAGCTTGTAAAGCCCACCATTCTGTGGAAGAAACAGCATCGCGCCAAGGTGGAAGGGCAGCCAGGGATAAAATGACAGTGGAATGACAGTGGGGTGAACTGACAGACGATGCTGGCAAGAAGGATATTCAAGGAATTCTGGTGGTGGCAGCATGCAAATCCCTACAGAGTTATGGCTAATTAGCATGACATGCATCTCCAGAATTCACACCCTCCTTCATTGACGTGTTCTGGGGAAGAGAGGCCAAATTACACCATGTTCAACTGGCAAAACACACAGGAGACACAATCTTTCTCCCCAACCACAAACACACCTTCAAAGAAACATTATTAACCCTTCCAGTATACATATTTGTTTTTCCTCTTCAGTACCTCGTTACCCATCTTCACACCTACAAATCTCCACCAATGTAGTAGGTGTGAGAGGAAGTGAAGCCTCTTTGTTGACAGCCTGAGGCAGCGACTGACAGGGTACCGTTTGTGTCTGACACTTTTAAGGAAGAAGATAGGGAATGAAAATCTGAGCAACCGGAATGAAAAGATGTCAATTCTGCTTTGTGCTTTTGTTTTAAAACAGACCAGGATGCTTTAGGCAACGTACAGTATTATGTAATAGACAGGCATGGCTCGGTTACCAGAATCAAGGTACGATGAGGTTTCAAACACATATAGCTTCAAAAATGGGAAGACTCCTTTAACACCATTCTTGTTAGAGCTGGGCAATATATCAAATTGTAGTCGTAAATAGAATATTGATGCGTTTGATGTGCTTCGAGGAATATGTGCCAGTATATTATATTTCAAGCGCCACGCATACAAATTTTTATGCCAATATTGTATTAGATGTCTCATAAACTTTCATTGTTCGCTTACCCACACCTGGTGTATATTTTTAGTGGCCAAAATGCTGAAGCTAACAAAGATGGATGTGGACATAATGAGTAGGAAAAGCAAGGAAAGAGTCCAAATGTGTTGGGTATTCATAAACATGACACCAATTCTAATGTGATGACACATTAGGACTTCATAAGGCCGCAGCACAACATTAAAAATGAACCCGAACTTTGTCTTTGCAGGGTGTTGGAGAGGTCTTTGCATTGCACACCCAGGTATCATAGTAGCTCATTACAGTACAGAAGCAGTTCCTAAGTTTGACGTGAAGGAACCTGGTAGCAGAAGAGTTAGTGTATCCATAAGGTGAGGCTGGCATGCACCTGCTTGACTTGGTCATAACAGAATTTGTAGCATATAGGAGCTTGCTGGCCTTAAACAACTTCATCACGCCCACACCGGGCTGGCAGTGCTTCAAGTTACTGTAACATTCTTGGCAAGGTGGGTGGGATGTGCATTGTATCCCCCCTCTGCCATGGCTGCCACTAACATGATGTCACCAAGCAGCTGCAACATTCAAGGTAGGATCTTTAAGCTAGTGAAAAATAGCAGAGAACTCTTTACACAGACACCGGCATATATCGGGCTCCGCATGAAGCAGGAGTCTGTGCTTGAGAGATACGCACTCATCTCCAAATTGTACATATAGGTTGATAGTTGGGAGACAAAAAAGTAGCAAACTTTCTAGGCTGCACTTGTTAAAGTTGTAAAATTTAGAGAAATTATAAACCTGATTGTTTAGTATACAAGAAACATTACTGATATATAGACACCAATCTCTTAATAGCACTGGCATTGATTTACAGCTATTAAAATGATTGCCATTACCCCCATGCTAATTACATTTCTTACTCCAATTATGCATGTGGGTGAGGAAAGTAAATAGATACACCAATCTTGTATCTGTTTATCGAAATGGCCATCAAACCCTTGCTTCAACGATGCTGGTTTCAGCTATGAAAGTAGATGGATATGAACTGGCAAAACTGTAAAACTCTCAGAACACACAGTTCCTCAACAAGCAGAGATAAAACCTACTCTGTGTGTGTGTGTGTGTGTGTGTGTGTGTATGCCTATGATGTGTGTATAGATGTGACATCCGTGTGCTTGTTTTTCCTCTTTTAGCAGCTGGCACGACTGGAGGAAACATGCCTGCTAGGCTCCATTACTGAGGCCTAGTTGATCCAGCTCTGGCTGAGTCCTGAGGGTGACTGGCTGGGAACACAGATGCTCGTGAAAAAGGAAGGGTGGGTAAGCGGATAAAATGATGATAGTTTCTAATCAGGGGACAGGAAAAGGACAAATTCCCCTGACAAGAAGTCTTATGGAAAGACATTTTAGCTGATCATATGAAAGTTGTCCTCAAGAAAACTGAGTTAAAACATGTTAAAACATGTTCTGAAATCTGATAACCTAATGGCATTGTTGCTACAGATTCAGTCCAGAATTTCAGTATTTCATTGAAAATAATAAACTGAATGATAAAGGACTAGTTCTTTAACAACTATCGGAGCAAGATTTAAAACAGTACATGTGATTAAACAACTTATGCCATTCTATTTTGGGTTTGTCCAGGGGTCATTTAGACTGTTCCACCGCTTCCTCTGAAACTTAGAAAAGAACAAACAAACTCGACATGGGGAAGGCAAGATGGAGACCGGCACATCCAGATATCCTAACAATAAATCACCCATTCCTTCTTTCACTTCCTTAACAATAGACAAAATACACTCAGTTTACCATAACAAGTTCACCCACTGAATGGGTTATTTCCCTACAGAGTTAATTAAAACACAGCACAACTTGCACACGTACAGTTACAACAAAAAAAAACCTCGACATCACTTAAAAGGTCATTTATTTCGGTAATTTATCTAAATAAGTGGAACTCCTGTATTATGTAGAGTCACCTTGCAAATTATGACTTTTTCAAGCTGTTTAGATAATATTCATGAATATATCATACAGCAAATGAAAATCCTAAATCCAATTTCTCACACAAATTTGTATTGCACAAGACCAACAAAAATGTATTTTCATGAAAGAAAAGCTATGTCCATGGCCTAAATAATCACAGAGAAGAATGCTGACTTGACAGCTGTTCAGCAGACAGCTACTGACACCATCCACAAGTAGGAAAAGCAACAAGAGATCATTGCTTAAGAAGCTCGATCCAAAGAAAATAATGGAAAGTTAAGCGGAAGGAAAACATGGTAGCGAAGTGATTTAATGCCAACCACACACAGATATATCAATGACATGATCTACAACTCTCGCATTCCTTGTGTTAAACCACTCCTGAACCAAAGATGATGTCAAATGCATTTAACCTGGGCTAAGGAGGAGAAAGACTGGACTGTTGCTCAGAATCCAGATTGTTTGCTGAACAATGTCCACATTCAATGATTATTTAGGAAGCCATGTCATCTGCTGGTATTGATCCACATCAAGTCCAAGGTTTATGGAGAAGCGGAAATAGTTTTCCAGCTGGCCTACAGTATAAATTACTGACAGATATTACATATCATAATTTGTTGAGCTATAGACCTAACCAATGTGACTGACCATAAGAAAATGCCATTTTCTGAAGGGAAACTTCACTTCATATCAGACATATTATTCCCTAATTATGTTTGATGATCATCTTAACATGCGTTTGATCAAAAACAAGAAAGTATAAAAAGGGATTAGAAGTAAACTGACATCAGTTTATGTTTAATCCCATAATAAAAGGATTGTTACTAAATCCTGAAACTCATCACTAATATGCAAATGAACGTGTGCTTGTGTGTTCTTGTCAGTGATTATTATCACTTCCAGCCCACCTGAGTCATCTTTGCCAAATCCAGGGAGGGACGCTGTTCCTGGGCATCCTCAGGTCTCCTGCGCTTCATAGCAATCTTTTTGTCGTTCAGCACACAGGGCTGGGACCTGCTCCGAGACAGAATCCCCTTTCCAGCACCTCTCCTTCCCAGCTCCGGGGTCGAGTCCGGAGAGCTGGTCCCGGATGCCTCTTCTCGTTGGATCTCTGTCAGACTGATCTGCTCATGTGAAAGGGACAGAGGCCTGAGGAAGAACTGACTGTGGGAGTGTTGTGAGAAAGCAGAGCTAGGGGACATCGGGGAGGCAGTGAACTGAAGGTGAAGAGGCACTTGCTGGTTGAAGAGTGGCGGTTCCAGGGTTCCATCTGAGGGTGCGCTAGAGCATGAGGGCAAACTAAAACTAGAGCTGCGCTGCATGGGCGGAAAATGGCTTGCTCCTCCTCTGACACTCCCCCCACTATGGTACCTGCGTTTTTCCACTGACGTCCACACTCGGGAGCCTTGGGGCCTCCAAGACGAGCGGAACCCACTGAATTCATCTGAGAACGACAAGGAGCGACACTGCCGTTTGCTTGGGGGAGCTGCAGGAGCTTGGGTGGCGGTTGTGAAATGTGTCGGGGTGGACGTCCCATGGGTGCTGATCGTGCCACTGTTACCCAGAGTGAGATCTCTTATCAGACTGGTAATAGCCGTGGCGCTGCCTGGTTGTTTGGCCCAGTGCAGGCCTCCAGGTTCCGGCACCACATCCCACAGGCTCTCCAAACTGGAATCTTGAGCTTTCTGCTGAATGGCACAGCTTCGTCCAATGTCCAACCATCTATCTGCCTCTGAAATGAATTAAAACAAACAGACTCAGTCTAACTGGCATAAACAGAGATTTAACACAGAGAAAAAAACAAAGAAAAACTTGCATTACGTTAACAAGGGTATGATGACCTTCAGCTTATACACAAGTACCGTCCTAAAGGATAGAAAGCCTGAAGCAAGAACAAGCTGTCTGTAGGAATAAGGAGAGATTATTGTCTGGTAACAGCTGTGGGGACTTCAAAGAAAACACATAGCGAAGCAGAAAATCCAGCG
The DNA here is from genome assembly GCA_036173005.1 of Crenichthys baileyi. Classification (NCBI taxonomy): domain Eukaryota; kingdom Metazoa; phylum Chordata; class Actinopteri; order Cyprinodontiformes; family Goodeidae; genus Crenichthys; species Crenichthys baileyi. The sequence goes on from JAHHUM010002027.1 coordinate 231,710, forward strand.
GAAATTCATGAGGCCAACTACAAACTAACACTCATTCGTCTGAAAATTAATGACGGGATTATTGTTAAAGGAAAAACTCAAACAGCTCAACCATTCGGACCATTGTTGCTCATCTATGAGGGCACTGAAACCTAAAAAACAAACAATTCTGACTGCAAGATGAAAAGTGTTGAAAAAAGTTACTCATAAAGAACAACATAATTGGCTAACATTCTGTGAACAATTTCAACAATTATCATGATACAGCTGCAAGTTCAGAATCCAGTATCTAAGACCATTCTGATAAAAACAAAAAAAAAAAAATTTTTATGAATTGAGATTCGTTTTCCAAAATCATCATAAACAGAACACCCCCCTTGTGAAAGTACATAAATTAACATCGACTGTCTTATTAAATTTAAAGCCTACTTTTCATCAATTTTGTAAGTTCGTTTAGTATTTTTATACCAGTTGGTGGATATGGGTGGAGGTTGCTCCCCCATTTTATAAGTTAAACAGGCGCCCATGCTTAAACATGTTACTGGCATCCGCTTTTAGTAAACAGGGACAACACAGGATATATTCATGTGTTAGAATGGCTCAGTCAAAGTCCGGACATGAATCCAGTTAGGCAAGATTTGAAAGTTAATGTTTACAGATGCTCTCCATCGAATCTGAATGAGCTTGAGCTTTTTTTTGCAAAATAGAAACACAACTTAATGTATTGCTTTGGGGTGGAATCAGTACAAATGCCCGGCACTCTTTCAGACTTTAATTAGTAAAAAATTCTGATAACTATGTCTCCATTTCGTTCCACTTCACAAATGCGCGCTGCTTTGTGTTGGTCTATTACATTCATGTCAAGCTCAAGGCCCGCGGGCCACATCTGGCTTACGAGTAAATTTCATATACCTATTATTGATGGCCTGCCAGTAGGTTGCATAGCGTTCTTACCATTCGCATTACATATTCAATATTGTACAGCTGCAGTTATTTGCAAGTAGAGTGAGGGGTGCACAAGCCATGCTTGGGAACAGATTCAAAAGCGCACATATTACTCAAAAATTGAGCATGATTAGCAATAAATTTAGAAGCCACTTTTTTACTTTGACCTCCTATATTCATCCAGATTAATAGCTAGGTCCCACACAGTTTTCCCCTTAATCCACAAGACGGTTGACAGTATATATCCATCAAGATGGAATACGAAAGTTGTAGGTTCAATTCCAGCTTCCTCCTGTCACATGTCAATGTGTCCCCAAGGTACCTACTGTACTGTTTACGGGTTTATGAATGTGTGCGTGTTTGTGAATGCGATTGGATGAATGTGGTTCTAGAGTAAAGCGCTTTACAATTTACCTTCCACCACGCAGAATTTAATACCGAACATTAATGAACATCCTGGTCATATACAATGCTAAGCAAACTCCTCAAACAAAATGGCACAAATACTGTAGTTATTGTTGTGTTACTGCATACAGATTTTCAATCTTACATAAACACAGAAGAAGTCTATGTTCAAAGTTTTGGCAGTTTCTTTGATGGGCTTTGACACCCCTGGTCTATCACATAAAAATCCAAACAAAATACACTGAAGCTTGTGGTTTGTAACATGACTAACTCTGAAAAAGTTAAGGGGGTATGACTACTTTTTGCAAGGCACTGTAAAACCTAGCATTTAATGACCAGAGCTTTAAGATTTGTATGAAGTTTAAAAGCGTGGTCGTTTTAAGGAGGAATTTGGCAAAGAAGTGCTTATTAAAGCATGTCGTAAAGCAACCAATAGTATGACTCAGTGAGATCAGTGTTTATTTTGGATTACTTTACACATGGGCAGCTAGAATAAAATCAGAAAACCCTCAGATCAAGTCTTGTCTTTATTCATTTTATGATTACAGATAAACAAATGTTCCAAGGAAAAACCTCTAATTCACAGTTACAGATAAATCTGTCTTCCTCAAAACAGAGCAGGCAGGATGGTGAACCAAATTTTTAGGACATTTTGAGGAGTCAGAGGAAATCAGCAAATAGCAAACCCAACATTCCTGATTGTTGTAAAATCAGACCAGCTCTAATGCAGATTCCAAAGAGCTGGACAGAAATGTGCTTTGAAAAGGAGTAGGATTTGCCAGCTACCTTGTCAGCATGGAGGTCTAGCACACAGCTGCAGGATAATACACAGACAGTAAAGTGCCACAGTTGTTTAAGATCCTAAGGCAAATGAATCAACTGGGGCTTTTGTTAAAGAAATTTCAATCCTATCATCTTGGATACCATTCTCAAGGATTGGCATGCTTTATCACAGATTGAAACAACTGTTTTGGGTGGACTAACAGCGTACAGGGGCGTCAGTGGTAACCTCAAAGGAATGTTAGAAAATAACTCGACAAAGGGATATTTGAACTTAGTCCAAAATGGCACTTGTTGAGGGCAGGATGAAAAGTACTTGCTGAATCAACTACACATGCTAATGGCAGGATTAATAGTGGAAAGGTAGACCGCTCTAATACCTGTGACTTCAACACGTTTGTGCTAAAAAGAAAAGGAGTCATAATGTAAGCTTGTATTTACAGCATCATGTCTTTAACACAGGGGGTAATTACTGCAACTCCAATAGAGCCCAAGGGAAATTGTTGATTTCAGAAACAGTGTATTCAATTACAGTTCACTCCCATGAGAATGCTGTGCAACGTTGTATGGAGGCAGGTGCACTCTTATCATGAAAAGGGGATGAGTGACAGATGGAGAAAGGGAGAAGTGAGAGACTATGCTAAACAACAAGATATTTATAGTCAGGGTCACTGAACTTGATGGTTTGACGTGTCAAGGCATTAAAGAGGCAATATTTTAGACCAGTGGTTCTCAAGGTTTGTATTAACTGGTACCACCCTCACAATATAACAAGTTTTTCAAGTACCACCATTTTGACATTATTTTTGAAACCGGATTGCAACAGGACTTGGATTTGTGTATGTTGTGGTGTCCCATAGAAAGAATTATCAGAAGTCCAAGTTGAGAAGACAAAGGTTTGTTTTTTTTTTTACCAATCCTAACCTCAAAAATCTGCCTTGCATTTAAATCCTACTGTCAGCTATCCTAAAATTTGTTTCATCACACTTTTAATAATCTAAATTTAATTTAATCTCTCTCTGCATGCAGTTTGCATGTTCTCCCCGTGCATGCGTGGGTTCTCACCGGGTACTCCGCCTTCCTCCCACAGTCGTAAGACATGCCTGTTAGGTTAATTGGTCACCCTAAATTGCCCTTAGGTGTATGAATGAGTGTGTGCATGGTTGTTTGTGTGTTGCCCTGCGATGGACTGGCGACCTGTCCAGGGTGTACCCCGCCTCTCGCCCATAGACTGCTGGAGATAGGCACCAGCTTCCCCGCGACCCACTATGGAAGAAGCGGTAGAAAATGACTGACTGACTGACTAATTTAATCTCTCAACTTTGACGTTTCTGAGTTTCAACTTAAACGTTAAATGGATCACTTCCAGTTTCTACCGAGAGATCTCCAAATGTTCCTCACTTACAGCTTGGCTGCTGGTGCTTATCATCTCTTCATTACAGTTGATTCAGTCGTAAACAAGAACAACTCACCCACGGTTCCACAGAAGAAGAGGGTGGTCCCTCTGCTCATGATGTGGAGATCACTCTATAGAGAACAAGCAAACAGTCAGCAAGATATAAAACAAACTACAATGCAGGAAAGAAAATCCCAGCAATGTTCCCCCTCAAGCAAAAAAAAATATTATCATACATTCTACTCATTTAGTACCAATGAAAATATAGCCCGTACATACCTCACCTACTTCTTATGTAAACGTCAATCTACGTGATGTTGGTTTATTTTCTGTAAAATTATTGTTTTAGTGCACAAGCCTTGTTCCCATCATTGTTGCATTTTATTTTTCAGAATGGGCTGATATTGTCAAGTTTTAAAAACATGAATTACTCAGAGCCAAGCAGAAATTAGAGAGGAAAGTAGTAAATGCTCAGATGACTGATTTTTGACCACTGGAACATTTAGCAATTTAAAGAGACAGACATTTCACTAAAGAACGAGGCGAAGAAAGCAGAACTAAAAAAGAATAGATTTCATCAAGACAACTGAAACCAAGAAGCAAATTAAAACTACCCAGGGGGCAACAGTAGCTTGGCACTACAACAACCCAACTCAGCCTTTGTACAGTATTATTTAAATATAGTGGCTCAGTCGAGTGAACTTGGTCTCCAATTTGTCCACACATGGCTCACTGTCAGTCTGTTTGGAAGCGGCTGCGTGGGTGATTTCTAATTTGAACGTGGGTTAAAGTTACACATCCTTAACAAAGAAAAATATGGCTGATGTTAGAGTTTGTTGGAGCACACGGATTTCACAGTGTTACCTTTATTAAAGCAATCTAGAGTAATACCATCAGAATTCATAGTTGTAAATCTTTGTAAATTACTTAAAAAACACATTTAAAATGTCCTGGTAATGGAAACGTACACTGTAAAAAGTTAAACCTCTGCTCTAAATGTTTTTTTTTTTAATAAAAGATATTAGCAATATTGAGTTTGGAACCTTTTCTTGATCCCTTGTGTATGTGTCTCTTGTGTGGAAAATACTTTGTTTGCAGACAATTCCTGAGGAACACCCAAAAGAAATTACTGGAAAATAGGAGTTTACAGAGATCTTATGGCACCCAAACCTGCGATATTAAAATGACACATTTCTCATCCAAGTAAAGCTTGTCTCCCGAGTTATTATTAAACTGCTCAAAGCATGTTACTTTAACTGTTTAAGAACGGTTAAACTATCATTATAAGCCAGGAAAACGAAGGTGAGCACTTTTAACCTGACAAACCGCACCTATGTTTAAGACTATTTTTGGAGAAAGACAGGAAGTAGCTCTTGCATTGTAGCCCTCTAGTGTCAATGGAGTTGACCAGTAAACCTTACTGGGCTGGCCAATGACACTATATGTGTATACAGTAGAAAACAAAAAAAATGGGCACAGAGAAGCAGACAAAATAACAACGATTTGTTAGCCCTATAACAATACAGCGACTGGGTAACCGTTGTTTGGGTAACCACTAACAGTGCTGAAGGTAAAGTTGTTTCACATATCTTTAATTAATAAGTGCCAACTTAAAAAAGTTATTTCACAGATTTTAAAGAATCTGGACTGCATTTGACCACCACTAGTTTAAAATCAAAATTATTTAGACAAATCAAACCTGTACTGGATAATTTTACACCGAACATGGATTTATTTGAAACACAAATTCATTTAATTTAAAGTTTAATTAAACTTTTAGTGTATTTGTAAAAACACAAAACTGGCCTACTTTAGATTGAGACAACCATGAAAAGTGCTATATATGACTGAATTATTCTATCCTTATTACAATTTGTAATTTATGAAACTTCAATTTAGAAAAAGAAAGGCATTTAGATTCCAGGGAATCCAAATTGAGAAATATTTTTCTCAAAAATATTGTCGAAGTTTTGTCAGCTTCTCAAAACAATATTAGACTGTCTAGGACTTAGTAATTACTTATGCATGACTTTTAATTTCTCTGAGGTGTAAACATGACTTGACACAGTGGCCAATTTTTTAATGACAATTTTCAAAGACAGTAGAACATGAAAAAATACCTACTCACCTAAACTTGTCCATATCTACAGTCAGAACTATAATTAAAAAAGTGAAACAAAGGCGAACAACGCTGGACGAGGACCCAAGTTTATCTTCCCACCATGCACAGTAAGGAGTACGGTAAAAGAGACAAAAAAGTCTCCAAAGCTTACTGTTTGAAGATTTAAGCCATGATGATAGTAGAGACTGCGGTATATTTCTTAACTTATACATACTCTACAGTCTGCTAAAATATCCTTTAAAAACATGAAAATGTTTGCTGATGGAAAAACAAAATACAGAAAACATATACCCTCAATTTTCACCACAAATGGTACAGTTTTTTTTCCTAATAATAGAGAATACTTGGAAAGTAGAACTGCAATATTTTCACACAGTATACAGTATCTACAGTATACTGTATACTTCTACAGTATATTTTCTCAGAATTCACTTTGTGAAGACCAGCTGTTGGTGGCTTCACAAAGGATAAAACTAAAATGCCGCATTATGGTTCATTGCTTTCACTCACCTTGGTGATGTTACCACAACAGAAAGAAAAAAAAAAGGTTTTCTAAGATACAAACAAATTTAAAACAGAGGTTAATGTGTTGCCAAGAATGAATAAAGGGCAGAACTCAAGAGCTTAATAAAAATGGGGGAGTGAAACACTTTGTAATCTAAGCCAAATAGGTCAGATCACCAGCTTTTTTATATTTACAGATTTAGTTTGCGGCAGTGATCTACAGCAGGACAGCCCAGTGGCGCCCTTTTATTATGTCCTAAGGGATGGATTACATAACTAAGGCATCCAGAAGTTAAATACCCATTTGAGTGGTTGGGGAATTTTTGTGAAGTAGACACTTTTTTATTTTAGTTAAAGCTAGTCTCTTGTTCCTTGAGAAACAAGCAGTGTAATAAATAAAATGTAACACAAACTTACACATACCTTCCCACTAACGCACTTATACACCAATAATACAAATGGCTGGAAGTCATACAAACTCAGATTCCTATTCCAGAAATGTAGCCTGTCTACTTTGATGATAGATGCAGTCTTGATTAAATAAAGTCAATCGCGCAATTTGGATACCATCTTGAGATATCCTTTTTGTAGAGCAAATCTGCCCTGGGACATGTAGGGAACCAGATTCTCTACATGGTATGCCTCAAATGCCAAGACAGGACATGTTAAACAAACAAAACACATTTTTATTTGAATAAAATTAAATGTTCTGTCACTGGCTTTTAGAACTCATACCAAATGTCAGTCAGTTGCACGCCAACACAGAAAATAACACTATCATGTTATTTCAAATCCATACTTTGCATGTTGGTATATTTAAGGCCTTAAATAAATATTTAAGGTATTTTTTGTGTGTACAATAAAATCTACTGTATATGCACAACAACTGACATTGGTAGGTTGCAGGATGTCAGTTTACATTTACTTCAGGTTACAACATTCTGGTCTGGAATACTCATTTTGATTGTGCAAGTATGTATATGCGACTGCCTCTGTGATGACGTCTGTGTCAAATGCGAATGGAGTTTGTTTTCTGTGAACCTGAAGGTAAAGTTCTCTTACCAGCTGTCTGTTGGAGCTCCTTGACGTTACATCATTGGCACCCTTCTTCTTTTCCAGAGTTTTTGAGAAAATGATCACCATGGTACCGTGCAGCTCTGCTCCGGGGTGTTCAGGTGCAGAAAAAGGCCACGGGCGGCCATCTTTACACGAGGGTGGAATGCAGATAGTGCATTTGGGTGAAGCAGCTCAGCAGTTTTTGACCCATCTGAAGAGAGCAGTGCTGATGAAGCCAGTCGAGGTAGGAGCGTCTCTGTTAATACTTCAGCTGATCCCTGTGTTTAAAAAAAAGGGATTTAAAAGGAAGAACATCAATACCGAACACAAAATGGTGTATTTTTTTAAATTTACTGAAATCTGATCTTTTTTTTCCATCCTGCAAATAGATAAGCTTAAACACAGTTGTAATGCCTTCAGCAGTATTAGCCCTGAACATTTGCACAAAACATGAATAAAGCAAATTTTTATATGAAAGATCAAGTATTGAATAGTTGTGAAGTGGAATAATATATATTGGTAGTAAGTAAAGTTAACCTGTTTGATATTTAATCTCAGTATAAATCGAGCTGTTGTGTGAAGGCCTCAGAGGTTAGTTAGAAAACATTTGTGCATAAACAACCTCATGAAGACCAAGGAATATGCTAGAGAGCCCTGTTCTACCCATCATTCGAAAATGCAAAGAGAATAACACAACTGCAAACTAACCAAGAGGCAAGGAAAGCATTCATCAAAGAAGCAGCCAAGAGGTCTATGGTAACTCTGGAGGAACTGCAGAGATCCACAGTTCAAATGGAAGAATCTACACAACTATTAGTTGTGCACTCCACAAATCTGGCCTTTATGGAAGAGCAGCAAGAAGATTTGTCATTGTTAAAAGAAAGCCATAAGAAATCCCAGATTTCTGCAGATTTCTGCAGTCATATGAGACCAAAATTACACGTTTGGCCAACAAGAAAATGGCTATTAGGTGGAAAACTAACTGCAGATTCTCCTGAACAAACAATCTCCACGGTGACATATGGTGGTGGCGGCATCATGCTGTGGGGATATTTTTTTAGACAGGGACAACTAAGCTGACCACAATTGATGGAAAAATAGATGAAGCTAAATACAGGGACCTCCTAGAAGAAAACCTGTTGGAGCCATGTATCCATCTGCCTTACAATTATGCACATAAAATATATTGAAGTTTGTTTCTGTGGCATGAAGAAATGAGAAAAGCTTTAAGAGGTAAGTATGTTTTTGCAAGGCACTGTAAGAATTGCAAACAGCAAAACTGAATTGTGTAGGGCCCAGAAGCAGGTTGTAGTACATATAAACACTAGAACATAATAAATAGAAACTCCATAAAGGCATACTATATAAGTCTGCATTTGCAAAAGTTGCATCTGTTAATCCACAGTCTAAAAATATATATTTCTATTCAACATTTAACACCTTAACACTTAAAAATGTTAAACCTGCCAGAACCTGCAAGAACTTCCCGCCTATAGCGCTACTGTCCTGCTAAACAAAACAGCCTGCAGTGTGTTGAACTACTTCTTCACCGTAGTAAATAATGGAACATTTTGGACATGTGGAAATTCTAACACGCTGAAACAGAAGGCAGAGTTTAACCAATGCTAGAAAAAAAACAGGATTCGCGTCAAACGACTACAGATGTGCTGAGGATACCCGAGCAAAGGAGGAACATATATAAAGTTGCGGTTGCCTGCACCCACATTTGGCAAAGCCTGACTACAGCAAACAACACTCTTAAAACCTGTGGAGGGCAGATGGAGAATATGCTCCTCTAATTTACTCAAATGGAAGAAAGCTCACTGATGCTTTTCTGAGGAGAAATAGCTGCAGTGACTTGGGGCTTAAACCTAACTCCTTCGTCAACCAGCCACTAAGCGTACTGACAGCATCGAAATAGAGAATACCATCATAGCTCAGGTCAAATGTTGGGTAATGACAGCCTTCTAATGTGGAACAACATATGAAGCTAATGGCTCTTCCAGGCCTGCAGTGTTACCCTGCCTGTGTAACATGTGGTTTAACGTTAAGTAAGGGCTGTTGCACTCAACATTCTCTGGTGTGAGGGTGTGCATGCAGTGCTGAATCAGCTTTGAGGGACAGCAAGTCTAGCGGAGAACATCCTAAAAGAAAACACATGAGGGAAATTGTTTACACAGGGACTGGATAAAACATTTTTGGACTGCCGTAGTCATGTTGTATTACTTCACAATACCATCTTTGTCCATTGCTTTTTTTCTTAAGCCGCGTGACTACATAAAGGATATAAATGTTTCATGTAAGTTTGCCCCTTGGACCAACTGCTAGCATATGACTCCCATTATCTCCATTTACCCCAGAGAGTCAGTGGAGCACAACCGGCCTCGGAAGACGAGAGGCGCTGGTTCTGGTGGAGAGAGCTGGAGGAGAAGGAAATGTTTCCTGGCTCAGTTTTTTTGTAGGCTGCTTTACTGATTAAAGTCGACACCGAAGTTTTGGGTGGAGCAGCATAGCCGGGTTTGTGTGTATTTGAGCGGTAATCAGAACAAGGGCCGAGGGCCATTGCGGTCATGCGTGAAGGTTGTAGCAGTGTGAGGTCAGGGTGCTTTGAGGATGTGTTCATAAAAGCTAAAACTGCAGTTTGTGCGCCTTTACATGCTGTCTGTTTATGCTAACCTGCACTTGTGTAGGGGACTGGCAAGTGGGGTCATGGGAGAGGGCAAGAGCGAGTGTGAATTCAACCCTGGAGCCAAGCTTACTTAATGAACCAACTTGTCAGGATGAGGAAACCAGAGCTTAGTGTAGCCGTAGAGCACTTGTGTTGGACCTGAACTGATCAGATCAGATTTCCACTGCTCTATTTCTTTGTTTTAAAGCCTTTTCAGTGTTGCAGTACACCTGAAATTTGATTAATCACTTTTACAGTTATAGTTTCTCTCATGCAGTGTGTGAAAAATCGCTTCATAAAGCCAATCTTAATCTTACAAGTTCAGCAGTACATCCCTTTACTAAAAACTGGGAGAGTCAATTATTTACTCACTTTTTACAATACCACAGAAGGATACACAAATTTTAAATCATGCTTGCTGCTGCACCCCTCATCTAATTACTGTGGGATTGTTAGGAGACCTACTATGCATTTCCAATTTTGAAACCAACTGCACAGTAACATTTACTTGCCTATGCTAGGCCTCAGATAGCAGATCCAACCCTTATAAACGTGACTCAGGAGGGCACAAGAAAAGGGCAGCTAAGATCACATGGATTTTTGCCCAGACAGTGATTTGCACAGGCAGATGAATGGAAGCCCAATTGGGCCCCCAATACAAGTTCTGTGATGGGACGTTTGTTGTCCGTCACCCCGTTGGCTCTGGCTGCTGCATACTTGTGCGGAGCGCGTCTGGTGTCAAGTCTTTGATCAGTGGCTTTGGTTCAAATAAAAAGAAAAGAATCCATTTCCCACCAAACTAGATTACGATAAGCAAATAAAGTGCTGGATGGGTGTGCAACATTATACTACTCCCTTTTCTTGTTAAGATTGTTATTGTAGGTGCTGACTTTAGCCAGTCTTTTGTGATAGTTTGAATTGAGGATTGTTAATTCTAGGAAAACACAGAGCCACCCCTCTTCAAGATAATGTGCTTGAGGTTCCACTGGCTCCTTTAGTGAACACCCTAGTAACCACTTGCGAAGGAAGAGAGGCCAAAAACGGCGCACTATGACTCCAGTACATCTTCACAAGTGCAAAAACAAAGCCGTGATCCGTCAATTAAACATTTTGTATTGTCTGTGTTAAAGTTCAGGGGCCAGATGTTTTGCTGGTGGTTTTGTTTGTGCTATCTGTGCTTCTAGAAACAAAAACATCTTTTAAAACAGGTTCTTTTCGTCTGCCATGATGGATGGCTCAAACCCTGGCTTTACTACTCCACCTTGTTTTTTTGAACAAATATCTCCAAACATTGGAGGCCCATAAACATCTTTTTTATGGGTATTTTAAGGTTGGTTAGTCCTTGTTTTTATCTAGCCTAGTAATAAATGCTAAACTTGACTTTTGTAGCCCATTGGTCCTGTCCAAATTTTGCCCAAACAAGAAACTAAAAAAACAGGTTTGGTTAGCCAGTTTAAAGCCACAACCACATTTAGACATGAACTGTGCACATCTGTTAGCCTTTATTTTTAAACCTATGTCTTGCCACTAGGTGGTGATAATATTGACATTAACAACATTCAACATTTTACAGAAGGGAATCTTGAGCATGGCTAAAGCCGTGCTAAGCTATAGATACTCTAAAAACATTTGTAGCTCATATTTGTTTGGAACTGTTTAGCCTTTCTTCTCAGTCAATAACTTCTTCACTCTATGTTCAAAGTTGAACAGAATCAGATTAAGGGCACAGCAGGATAGAGGTGGAAAAATCGCCTAAAATCGGCTTCACTACCGTCAAGGTTTCTGGCACAAAAAGCAATGGTAGGCATGGGTTCTGTGGGCTACACATCATCATTTTATGTTTTAATAATCTTTGCATATCTGATCCAGAAACAGAATTCCAGTTACCTTGCATGTTCATGTAAACAGAGTTTGCATGTTGAAGGAAAACACAGCAAAAAAAAAAAAAAAACACCACCAGTTTGCAAAATTTCCATGTTAGGCTGGACAGTGCTTTCAGCTCTATGTGGTAAAACTCCCCTTTGTCTTTGTCGTTACTTTCATTCTCATGTTCATTTATTTCTAGTGGAAACTATGTGTCAAGTTTCAGGATGGATCACAACCTTTCATGGGTAATGGTGGAAATTTGTGAATTTGCATACAATTCCCCAATAACTGAGATCTACAATAAAACAATACATATGAATGGTTTTATTTGACCAAACAAAGAATCCATTCAAACATTTTTGCTGTTTGTGCGAACACAGGCTATAAAACTCAAGAGTTTTACAATCTCCTTTTGCAGATTATGTTACTACTAGTATGACTTCTGAACTTTTGCTCTGAAATACAAGTAGTTACGGATCTGCACAGCAAAATCAAAATTAACTTAACACCATTCCTCCTCTAAGATCTGCCATTTCTTAACAGTTATTCTTTGAGTGCAGTTCAGACCGGAATTCATCTTATTACACAGCTGACACAAAGATACACGTACATAATTTGCAGATGTAAGCACACTGTGCAATGTATGAGCTCTACTTCCCTTGTGGTAAGACGGTGCTGCTGCTGAACTGGGTGTGGAGCACTGACTTTATCACCAAAGACGTGAAAAGAGAAATCCCCAAATGAGCTCGACATACACTGCATGATATGTCACTAAGGACTCAGTGCAGTCGGACAGCAAGTCCCAAACCCTGACCATTACATTGAATTAAGATTTATTACAAATGACACTACTGTGGGAAAATTAGCTTCACTTCCACAGAGAAAGATAACAATACATTTTAGTTTATCTAAGCTAAAGAACGAAAATATGTAAAATTTAAACCATGTCATTTATTTGTACTTTGCTTAATTGATAATTCTCCAAGTTTTTTAAGTCGTTCTTTGAACTTTTGCAGCCTTTTCAGTTATTTCCTGTCCAGTCCTTGTAATTGGATCAGAGAAAAAGTATCAAAAACTTTCTATAGTAGAATAATAGTAGCTGAAACTCACATCAGGGTACAGGACCAAAGAGATGCATCAACCTTAAGTTGATTATCTAATGTAATTCAAGACTATTATTAGTCTATCAAACCGTTTCATCTTTTGTATTTCTCGTAGATTGGAAACAAATTGTGTGTTTGTTACAGGCTGCTGGTAACATAGTCTAAAGATCCCATTTAAAATCTGCTTTTTTTTGTTGACACACCACAGGCTCATCCCTTGGGGTTTGAAAGCTTTATAAGCTGCATGTTTAAAGCATGAGAGCTTGGTGTCTTAACACAAAAATGTAAGTAAACATTCTCTGAAACTAATCAGAGTGAAAAGCAGTAAATATCCAAAGAAAATTAGTTGAGAGACCTTCAGAAAGCCTGAAAACATTCCAATGAAATCATTTGAAAGCTTACAAGGTTTGGCACCTTGGAGGCGAAACACACAGAACTGAGGGATGATTAGATGGTTTTTGCTGAGTGATATAAGAGGACACTTTTTTTCACCAAAATTATTGTGTTAAAGTTAATTTTCAACCTAAATTTATAGAGTAATTTCTATCAATTTTTAGAGATTAAGACTAGAGACAGATGGACGTTTTTTGAAATTTTACATAATACTGTGTGGCATTTATTGTGATGACAATACTTCTGACAGTAAAACGTATGACAAAAACCATTTGTTTTGGCTACAAGTCCAACTTGCATACACTCAGACCCTCACAAACACAAACAAATATCCCTCTAAAAATAAAACCAATCAATTTTCAAAAAGCCTAAATAAATAAACCATTTACAATACATTCAGTCACATATTGAAACATTTGATACTTTATGCTCTTATGGTACCAACAGTTGAAAAACAGTAGCAACAGCAAAGATAATTTCAGTTTTGGGGTTTGATCATTTCCTTAATTAGAGTTAGCCATTCGTATCACAGGAAAACTAGTTATTCTTCTCCTAATATCCAATAAAAAAAAAATAAATACAACATTGTTTGTTCCTAACAGATAAAATCATAAGCAAATCTTTTACTGCCCACATACACATAGTTTATTAGATTTTTTTATTTGCTTAACTTGCTTTGAAGTCATCTAACAATTTAAAAACAATTAGGCCAAAATACGAATACTAACAGCTGTTTTTGGGATCACTATGTAAGCATTTGGTTGCTGACACACAATAACAGCAACCAGTTTTCCAGTTCCAGCTACTTACCAAATCAGTTCTTTGTCATTTGGAATATTCATATAGTGCCAAATATAGGAATGGGTCAATGATCTTGACTGAAAAAGGCAGGTTAAGAATTTTCTATTTGCAAGTGAATGAAGCATGATTCAAATAAAGGTTTAGAGGAGATAAAGACCAGTATTGGTTCTGCTTTAAGTTCCTCTTACTGTCCTATTTAATGATGTCAAGTTTAAATTAAAGTAATTCAAAACGACTATAAAATATGTTGATATTTTATTGGGTGTTTAACAACCCAATTGGTCACTCTACTATTTAGCCACAAATCACAATCTCATGCTGTTATTTTTACAATAGAACTATGTTATGTTCAGAAATTGATTTCTAAATTTTTGGTTCTATTGTCCTAAACTCACAACTTGGTAAAACTGATCCATCAAAATCAGAATGAGCATACATATGTATAAAAACAAAAAATTTTCATCCCTTCACAAATATAAAAGGCAGTTTAAATGGTTTGCCAATCTGTTTCCCGTCTCCTGACATTGTATGCACTTTTAGGAGCATTGTTGCACTTTATAAAATAGTTGCTAAGTTAAACACTGTTTCGAGGAACTGAATGGGTAGCCATAGCAGCCATTCACAAACAGATGTCAACATTGACAACTGGTGATTTGGAGAAGGCAGACGTCACCAATCTTGTTAAAACTGATGTCTGACCAGCTCATCAGTTCCTTATCAGTGAGTGTGTTTGTTACAGGAAATTGGTCCAATGAGAAACACTAGTTTATTAAGGTAGGTGCAACCTGTTAACTGAAAGCTGTTCATTTTTACTTGGGCAAGTCTGAAATGTATTCAGGCTCGACCCTTGTGTCTCAGAGCAGAAATTAGTTAACTGAAATCTTTAGAAGCTTGATAGGTTGGATCAGGTGTTTCAGTTTAAGTAAAGAAAGGTATGAGGCCTCATGCCCCCTGGAGCAACCCCTGAATCCCCTGGCTACCCATACATCAGGTGGCCCACTAATTACACTGCTCCCTCCTAATCAATCCTTGCCATTCTGCTGGTGTTTTTTTCCATTATCCACGAGTGCCTGGCTCTGCTCTGTCCTCTGCACACAAACTAAGGCTCTAATCCATCAGGGATACATTATATGGGAGCCTCCATTGCTCCTGGCAATCCTGTGCAATTGTTCAGCTCAAAAAAGGGGGGACCACTCCTGTGTTGCAAAAACAACTTATATTACACATCTTGTCACGACTGATCCGCCAATAAAATATCTTTTTTGGTGTTACATAACACCATGGAGCTGAAGGTAAGTTTTGGGATTGTGTACAGACGGGAGTATGTCAGAATGAAAACTATGTAGCATTCCATTGGCCCATTCATTCATTCGTGACGGGGCTCAGTTCACCACATGGACCCCCTGACTGCTCAGCATACTGTGAAACAGGGGTGTTAAAAAAAACAAGATTTAAGAGCAACCTGAAGGTGTGTGACTTGGATTTTTGTTGTTTTTTTTCCAAGAGCCCACCACTGTTTATAAAGCTATAAATAGGGGAAAAAGTAAAACAATTTCAGGGCATTTTACATTCTGCAAAGCAAAACAGGAAGGATCGTGTCCACGATGTTGAAAATAGTATGAATAAGAATTTATTATTAACTGCAAGCCTGGAATTTACCAATAGTTTTTAGTAGCGTTTCCTC